>JAKLLY010000033.1:0-216895 GCA_022813715.1 Cladosporium austrohemisphaericum
ACCCTAACCCTAACCCTAACCCTAACCCTAACCCTAACCCTAACCCTAACCCTAACCCTAACCCTAACCCTAACCCTCAACCTCAACCTCTCTTTCCTTCGACGCCGATCTCATAGAGCAAAGAACTGACCAGAACGGCGAGCTGAACGTTTTTGTTGACCA
Source organism: Cladosporium austrohemisphaericum (assembly GCA_022813715.1). NCBI lineage: Eukaryota > Fungi > Ascomycota > Dothideomycetes > Cladosporiales > Cladosporiaceae > Cladosporium > Cladosporium austrohemisphaericum. Next base: position 163 of record JAKLLY010000033.1, read on the forward strand.
CTACACAGCTCCGATGATGGGCAAGACTGTCGCCGGAATCCGAGAGTCTTGACGGGATCTTACAAGAGGCGACGATGTGAGATCGTGGCAGCTGAGATTTGTTTGGAGAGGAGGACACCTCTTTCGTTCCCCTTGGCAGGAACAGTTGACGATCGCCGTAGGACACGGCAGTCGTTAAGCGTCAACGGCGGAGAGACACGCCCAACGCTCAACGTAAAGATTCTTGGTCTGCTGATGGACTCAGAGTTGAGGCAAAGCGAGGAAACGGCACGTCCGGCAACGAGTCTTACGAGCGGCAATGGTATTGACGCGGGTGTGAGCACTCTCCCTATCAGTGCGCGCAAGGCGTTCGACGCCACGAGGCCGGGCACGTGGAAATTATGTTTGGTATGCGACCGGAAGCCTCCTCCACGCTCCCGGGGCATGATCAGAGATATAGGCTGAATCTCGGCAAAAGCTTGAACGACAATCACAGCCGCCGGACTCTCGCTTGGAAATGCTTTGCGAAGAAGCACAGTGCTTGATGTCTTGGTTGCGGTGCAGTCAGTAGAAAAGTCCGACAGCTTCGATTATTTCGATTGTTTCGATGGAAGCATCTGTCAAACGGCATGATCCATCCCGAATCCGCGAAGACTCTTTCGCATCAGCAGGCGGCTGGCGGGTCATCTCAGCGCGAGATCAAGCCCCAAGTGTGCATGGCAAGCTTATCTCGCTTATGCCTGCTTGGCTTTCTTATTGGCTTAGCTCAATGCATCGTGGCGATCGACACGAGCCCATGCGGGGAACGAACGAATCAACGAGTGTGGCCGCTGGGCCAGACTCTACTTTGCTGTGAAGTACTCCGGGTCCTCCGGCTAAGAACGCTTCCCCACTGTCCACAATTTCTCCATTCCCCATGGGCATAACGTCTGGAGAGGTGGAGGGACATCGGCACCAGGCGAGCCAGGGTAAAGAGGCAGAGGCAGCCGTGGCCCGCGTGATTGCGGTAAGGATGGAGGAGAGCTTACAAAAGCTAGCCATGCAGCCCATGCTTGCTTCTACTCGACTGGGACGTCTTTCAAGTTTTCCCTTCAACCCTCCAACATGAGCAGAGACAATACCGAGAAGGCCTCCGCCATGGAGGTCGAGGCCCAGCATGGTGAACCTATCTACGACTCCGCCGAGAAAGTCGAATACGACAGAGGCGGTGCGATCGATGCCGAGAAAATCGAACATGAGATGACGGTGATGCAGGCCGTCAAGGCCTATCCAGCTGCCAGTCTGTGGGCGTTCGTCATGTCATGCACGATTGTAAGCTTTCCTCTTGCTGGTAGCAAAACTCATTCTGACACAGCAACAGATCATGGAGTCATACTGTGTCTTCCTGATGGGACAGTTCGTCGCCACGGAAAAATTCGCCGAGGACTTTGGTGTAGTGAGCGAGGTGACCGGAAAGTGGATCATCACAGCTCCATGGCAGTCAGCTTTCCAGTGCAGCGGGCCAGTCGGTGCCTTCATCGGAGTCTTCCTTGCAGGCCCAATCACCACATGGATCGGATATCGCTGGGCGACCATTGGCGGCCTCATGTTCTTGAACGCCTTCATCTTCATCTTCTACTTCGGCAACAGCCAAGGAATGTTCTTCGCATCCCAGATCTTGGAAGGCATTCCGTGGGGCATCTTCGTTGCTAATGCACCTGCTTACTGTGCCGAGATCGTGCCTATGAGATTGCGAGCGCCCGCTACGCAGATGTTGCAGATGTTCTGGGCTATTGGTTCCATTATTGTTGGCGGAATCACTTATCACTACCAATCCAGGACGGACGCCTCTGCATACAGGTAGGACTTCCCGTATGTGTACGACCATGGAGATCTGCGCTGACTTTCTATGCTAGAGTTCCTATCGCACTTCAGTGGATGTTCCCTACTCCACTTGCCATACTGCTTTTCCTCGCTCCCGAGTCACCTTGGTGGCTTGTACGAAAGGGCCGCCTCGCCGAAGCAGAGAAGGCTGTCAGACGTCTTGGGCGTCGAGACGCAGTCGACAATCCGGCTGACCAAGTGTCCATGATGCGTCGTACTATTGAGCTTGAAAAGACGGCCAAGAAGCCGAGTCTTGTTGAGTTATGGAAAGGAACCGATCTCTACCGCACCTTGATCGTGTGTGGTGTGTATGCATCTCAAAACCTGACAGGCAATTTGATTGCCAACCAAGCGGTGTTCTTCTTCAAGCGTAAGTTTCGACAACTCCTACAGGCTTTGTCACACTAACAGAATCACAGAGGCCGGCATGGAAGACGACACGGCCTTCGCACTCGGTCTTGCCACTTCCGCTCTCCAATGGCTCATGGTCATGATATCTTGGATTCTCACCACCTATCTTGGCCGACGAACCATCTACGTTTATGGTCAAGCGATCAACACTGGCTTCTTGGTTGTCCTCGGCATCGCGGCTTCGGTCGGCACCAGCGTGGCAGCCAGCAACGCTCAGGCATCTCTGGGCCTGATTGTCTCTGTCCTCTTCTGTCTCGGACCTGCGCCTGCGTCTTGGGTGATTATCGGCGAGACGCCATCCGTCCGTCTCAGACCTCTGACAACAGGCATCGGACGTGGCGCCTACTACGTGGTCAATATCCCCTGCATCTTCCTCGGCGCCTACATGCTCAACAGCGATAAGTGGAACCTTGGCGGCAAGAGCGGATACGTCTGGGCCGGCACCGCCCTGTTCTGCACTGTCCTGTCGTGGCTTTTCATCCCAGAGATGAAGGATCGATCTTTCCGCGAAATCGACATCTTGTTCAATCGCCACGTCTCAGCTCGCAAGTGGAAACAGACGGTTGTCGACATTCAGGACGATCACTGAGAGCCACCTGGCTCTCCATCGAAGCACAGTTCGTCTTGTTGGAACATCATGCGTGGCAGGGAATAGCCCACACTCGTCAAGATGCTACCGCCAGCGTTTTGGCAGACTGAGGGTCTTTTGGGAAGCAGTCGAGTGGTGTAGGTTTTGTCTGGGAATAGTAGTCTTAGGTTTGATTTGTTGTACTTCTCTCTAAAGCTTTCTGTGTCCACTAAGATTACCGCGCAGTCAGACTAGCTGTTACAAGAATGGTCAAGCGTCATACGTAGTGTCGCTGACCTGCTCAATGTGTATGACAAGAAGGGCCTCTTTGTCATTGTCTCTTCTGCGTACCGCTGCTGCACCTAACAAGCATCGCTAGGCTAAGCATACTTTTTCCGAAACAGACTCGAGCCCTACCAGATTCACCTCGGAAAGGTTGTTTGACAGAAACCGAGACAAGACGCTGTGCAGAAGTAAAGCGAGCGCCACTAGATCTCGATCTCATGTCTCTTTGCCTGGACTCAATACACAACCTAAATATATACAGCTGACCGGATCGGAACTCAACGCTGGGAAAGTTGATTGGAATGACTTGCTGATCCTGATCGAATCCAACCATAGTACAAATTTCTGGACAACTATTCGACTTGGCGATCTTTTGTCCATCTTGGTAGCTTCAACCTCTTCTTCGCGCGTGCGGTTTCCTGTTGTTTCATCAGATCACGGATGGCTTCTAGCTCTTTGTGCATCGAGCTATCTTTTTTTTCCAACGCCGATTTGGCAGCTTCAACTTCAGCCAATACCCTGTCGCTTTCTCCTTTGGCCTTCTTCGCAGCATCTTTCGCGACTTGCTCGGCTTCTGCTTTGGCTGCAGCGCTCGCAGCAGCGATCTCCTGGGCTATTTGCATCGCTTGCTCTTATTTCAGCTTCTTCGCGACCTCAGCGGCTTCGATGGCCTTTTCGCGAGCAATTATTTCCTCCTCTTGTTGTCTGATCAAGGCGCGCAGCGCTTCTATTTCCTTCAGCATGGAGTCATCTTTTCTCACATGACTTTTCGCCTCCTCGTCAAGGCCCCTGCTCTCGTTAGGAGCGGGTGGAGCTGGCGGCGTAGGTTGTACGATGTATGGCGATATACCCCTAATGCTAGGGTATCCATATGGCGAAACTCCCGGCTCAGAGCCAGAAACCAGAGAACTAGGTCCAGAGCTATAAAGACTTGAGTGGTAGGTTGATGACGGAGGCGTGAAGGTATCGTGTATCGGCTGACCTGGTGCGAATACGCTGTTACCGTGGGTCGGGTACCAGTGAGAGCCGTATTGAGTCGCAGGCATCGGAGTCGTTACATAGGCCAGTGAGAATGGATTTGAGGCCGATTGCAAGGCTCGCGACTCGAACCATTTCTGGGGAATCAGCTCGGGATTCTTTACGCTATCTTCACGGTTGCTCGGGAGCTTGATCGTCACGAGCTGGAAATAATACTCCAACGTCCGAGGGTATATCAGGCATGCATTCCTCCAGGCGGCATCGACTTGACTCTTCAAGTTAGCGTCCGCAGTCTGAAGCTGGCTCCTCAGCATTTGCAGCTGCTGGGGTCGTAAAGGAGGATATCCGCCATGGCGCTGGTAGAGCGCGTAGTAGGGCAGCGCTCTGAGAGATTCATGGTATGCAGTCTGACACCTGGTTCGTTCCCGCTCGAACGTTTGGACGACGTGGTTGCGGGCTTTGTTGAGCACCCATTTCCTGATGATCCCTGTCATTAGTGGTCTCATCAGGACGACAGATTTTGTCTCGCCTACCTGATACGTTGTACACCGCTCCATTTCTCTTGGGCCTGACCCAGGGCGATCTGCAGCCTTTCGCCTTCGTGAGCACACTGGAAATGCGGCGGAGCTGCACATATGGCACATGCAGGATCTAAGGATGGAGTTTTCTCCGCTAGATCGTCGAACTCTCCAGATTCATCCGACTCGGATCTGGAAGAAGATCTGGAGTCATCGGGGGCAGAAGACTGTTGATCGTCGCTCTCTGAATCTGTCGCTTTTGGAACACCGCTGGTGACTCGACCAGCTTCGATATCTCGTTGAGAGTGTGACATACTCGGTGAGTTACTCACTTCAGATCGAGCTTCATGCACTGCTTGTTCTGAACAACTTGCCTTGGGTCGATGATTCAGGGATGTAAACAAGAGTGGCGTAAGATCTTCCAAGTGTCGAGTAACGTGTCTGTAGTGCGCACGAGCGTTACCAGTCGGTGCCTGGCAGAATGGACAGCTCGTCATGTTGTATGGAAGTGTGTGCTTCTCGCAGATCTCCGCGAGTCCCGGAAGTTCTACTTTGTCAAACTTCTGAGAGTGCATACCCAGCATATGAGCGTCGAATGTATGCTTTGAGGCAAATGCTTCTTCGCACCCGAAACAGCATTTCCATATGCGCCCGTGCTGAGATCGTAAATGTTCGGCCCATGCAGTCCGGGTTCCATAGCGGACGTGGGGTAGAGGATATTGTTCCAAGACACAAATGTACACTCCAAGATCTTTGTGATAATGTTTTCTGTGAAAAGTTTAGCGATCTGTTGGAGGCGTATCACTCTGTTTGCACGTACCGAAGCGTCGATTCACTGTCATGCGAGATAACTTGGAAGCATAGCTGACAAGTCGTCTGTTCTGTCTCACTGCCACCAACTTCGAATCAAATCGGCAACCTTCAGATCCTTTGTGGAGAACAGATGCGAAGGTGGAATACCGGATGCTGATGATGAGATCGAGCCATCGTCAGGAGCGGTCGGATCAAGAACCCCAAGAAGCTTGTCAGGTCTTACTTCGAGCACTGATCTTAACGAGCTGTAGACAGCACGAAACATCTCGTCCCCGTCATCGTCGAGCCGCACGGTTTTTGTAAGGCTGAGTGTGTCGAACAGCTCATAGCGTCTTTCGCCGACAGATTGTGCAAGCCTGCACAGGAGAAAACTCTCAGTCTGAGGAAATAGTTCCTCAAGTCGAGAAAAATGCGCTTGATGAGAACTGTTACGAATCGTGCTCTTCGCACGGTCCTGCGGGCCCAGAAGGTAGTAGTCGTTTAGTGGTTTGATTAGACGCATCAAACCGGTGACAGCCTCGTCCATATCTTCAAAGATCATATTAAGAGCCTCAAGGGTCTCCTCATTCTGCCCTGGAGACTCGGGCTGTGTATCAGCTGACGGATCGTCCATGCCAATTTGAGCTGGATTTGTGCCGTTCCGCTGGGACTGAACTATACTGTGTCAGCTGTGTCCGGTCGAAGTCATCTAACAGACGCTTAACCTTCTATAAGATCCTCGTTGATATTCTCGAGAGCTTCCCGAACTGTTTCAAGCAGCTCGGGGTCATCTTCAAGACGGCGGCATTGACTTGTACCGCCATACGGTTGGCTGATGATGTTCGCGTACCACGTATTGAAGCGATCAGACAGATCTTCGATATCTTGTAGCCTTGTCTCAGGAATTGTACTTGTTGGCGGAGATGCAGTAAGAATATCAAACCCGTCAGTCACTTTCCGCGTAAGATGTGCGATCGCTAAATCCGTGGCTGGGGAATCTTGACTTGCATCGAACATATATGCTCCGTTGATTTGTAGTGAGAAGGTTTTTCAACTCATGCTGAACTGAGTTTCCAGCTTCAGTCGCTTATTTCTCAACATGGCACTGCATGCTACCCCGCTATGCGGTTAACGTGCATACATGTAAGCGAGCACGCTTGCTACCGCCAGGCGAGGCTGAGATTCTAAGGTATGGAGTAGACGTGGTGCTCTGTCATCCATGACTTTGTATTCAGCCTGACCTTCCGCCTGGGATATCACACCATCCACTTATCACACGAACATGTCTGGTATCGAGATCATCGGTCTGGTGCTCGGAGCATTGCCTCTGCTAGTGAAAAGTATAGCAGCCTATTCAGAGACCTTATCGACCGCACAACGAATCCTCAGACCCCGTCGAGAGCTGCGAAAAGTCCGCAGCCGGGTCAATGTTGCGCTCCAAGTTTTCCGCAACACAGCACGACTACTACTGTTAAGGGTCATGGAGGCGGAAGAAGCTTCGAAGCTTTTAGAAGAGCCTGGATCGCGAAATTGGCACAATCTGGAGTTCAACCGGAAGCTGAAAGACCTACTGGGAGACAGCTACTCAGCTTGGCGTATAGTCATGGAAGACATCATCGCCGCCGTGGAAGACATCAAAGGTGGTTTGAAGATCTCTTTTGAGGAGGTACCTACTCTCTAAAGACATGGTTCTGGACATTGACCTACTCACGAGCTCTTCGACAGACTACCGACCACATCGACACCATACAGAGACTCAAACTTTGGCTTTAGCAGTGGGAAGATCGAAGAAGCGATGAAAAGGATCGACTCAGGGAATCGATCCTTCGAGCGTCTAACAGATCAGGCTATCTCCTTAGCAGCCGTTCTTGCTGATGACTGCAGCAAGTTGCCCGACTTTCGTCAAATGCGCGCGGCCGCGAGTCAGAGCTTCTCAATCATGGACTCGGGCTTGCAATGCCAGTGCAAACCGAGCCATGTGCTTTGTTTGGGTCTTGGTCGGACAAAGATCGATCACAAATCTGCTGGCCAGACCGAAACACACGAAAACCATCGCATCGTACTTGCTAGTCAGTCCACACCTGGAAAACCAGCACGAATTGAATATCTTGCAGACGTAGAGATTTCGATTCCCATCGGGCAGCCAGGTGACCAGAGCAAGCTTGAAGTGCAGCACTGGAGTGGCAATTGCACTTGCTTAGCCTTCTTAGCGAGCAGCGGCATGGTTACAAACTCCAAGTCGATTTTACCCGCATCATCGTTATCAACCACCTTGCGGCACAACGTCGTCTCCGTGCAGACACTTCTGCCGTCGACTGCACGGCAGAAGGGTAAGCTCAGAGCACGAGGAAGACGCTACACAGCACTAATGGCTTCTTGGAGTCTTCTAAGACTCTATTCAACTCCTTGGCTGCAAGATGATCTCTTTCAGCGCGAGATCAGCTTCATACGCGGCGACGACGGCACGTTGGTCGATCTCCCCTTCATTTCCAAGCAACTTGAGCCCGCCGTCAACCTGGCTGTGAGTTCGAGACAAGCCGACCCCGCAAGCCTGGTATACGTTCGTAATACATGGGTGTATGCGTTAGGCATCTTTTTGATCGAGCTTTGTCTTGGTCAAACGATCACACAGCTCCGAGAGCCACAGGATGAGATCGCAGGGGGAAAACTGCCATTCGTGACAGAGTATCAGACTGCAGTGCGTTGCATCAGCGAAGTCGAAGATCAGGCTGGTCTTCTATATGAAACTGCGGTCCGAAGATGTGAGATGCGATTTCGATGAGAGTGTGTACGACTTGGACAACACTAGGTTTTGCAAAGCGATCTACAAGGGTGTCATTGCTCTGTTGGAAAAAGACACAAGGCAAATGGATGGCGTTGAGAAGGATCGGCACCAGGGGCTGTATGTGTGTTTCTGATACGTAGCCTGGGGATGGGGGTTGGTAATAGGCAGGTCCGCTACATACAAGATCCAAGACGCCGGCGGTGGGGATGATCCAGGTGTCAAGTCGGAGGTCAGAGCAGAGGGCAACTTAGTCAGCAAGAAATACCACAGCTCCATCGAATGCCTTTTAACCCCAATTACCAGGCGGTGGAGAGACAACGGCACTCTTGGTGTGTTCCTCGGCGCTGATGTACGTTGCACCAAGCGTTCGAGCAGGGTAGCGAAAGAACCTCCGCGGCTCTGCTTCTCTAGGATACATGCGATCTTCATTCGCGCATTAGCTCTTCGCTTGCGGAGATCTCGGCGTTTGACTGGGGACCTTTGGGGAGTCCCATTTCTTCCCAGAGTTTCCACGTGGGCGCCGGATCCCAAAAGTTCCGTGTACCTCTTTATCGGTACATCTCGACGTCTCCCTTCTTCTCGCTGCCGCGGGCGTTCATGGGCCTTATCGTTCTACACATTATTGAAGAAGTCACACTCCATATCAGGTTCACGATCAATAGACGCTCCGGCGTCTGACACACGTCAGCAACACGATGGCATTTGCATGCATGCATGATTGACTACCTTCCTCTTTCGCCCACCATGCAGTTTCGCTATGAAGCGTCAGTGGCAACGTCTTGGTTGGCGACAAGCTTTGCGAAGTGCCACCGGTGCCAGCCACCGCGCGGCTATCGAAATCAAGCTTAACGAACATTCGCTTGACCGACACCTCATGATAACCTCACTTTCTTTACACAGAGCAGTCATATTTCGAGTTTGGGTCGCAGACTTTAGACGCGTTCCGTAACAGAATCCTCCTATGACAGTCAAGCTATTACCCAACCTCCGATAAGGGTCGCTAATTCATCTCGCTAAACCGCATCTTAGCCTAACCTTAACGGGGCCAAAGGCCGCGGCAACAGTCTTCAAACAGCCGACGTGCCGTGTATTTGCATGCACCATACCATATCTCCTTCCTAAACGACACAAGACTCCCTCGTGGCGCCTCCAAGGAAGCTTGGTCGAGTCTTCGAATGCTTAAGCGATGCCCTCCCTGCTCGTATCTTGAACGACTCTCCACACTCCAACGGCCGCGATGTAACCCGTGCATCAACGCCAGCAGGACGAGACCAACTCAATGCTCATATTGATTGGCCCAGGTGGCATCTCGAGCTCGCGTGACCCTATCGCAAGCATACGAGGAGTACATTCTGCCGTTATCCGACCCTGATTATTACCAGCAGGTTGGATATTGTCAGCAGGCACGTTATCGCGACATACTGCGGCAAATATGTATGCCCAGTGGCGTGCTGCTGCGAACTGCCTCTTGTGGCATGCAAGTTAAATACGCCCATGCTCCCTCCCGTGTGTCCTTGACTTTTGCTCCTCTGGTCCAAGTTCATCTCATTCATCCGATCGCCGTGTGGCTCCGATATCATGGACGCCTACCCACCAACCGCCGCCGTCACCCATCCCACGGATGAGATGGAGATGGCCATCGATGCGCAGGCGCGCAAGCCGTCTCTAGCTATGTCCGTCGAGAAGCCAGTCGTCCAGGAGCGTGTCTGGGGTCTCGCCGCTCGTGTCGACGAAACTGTTACTTGGGAAGAATACACCTTCTGGGCCAAGATCGAACGCGAAATCGAAAGAGAAGAGAACATCAAGTTCAAAGCCGAGCACGGCTCGATGCCTCTTCTCGACATGATCAAGGGAAAGTTCACCTCCGAAGGCAGAGCACGCCAGAAGAAGGAGAAAGAGGAGCGCGCTTTGGCGCTGCAGGCTTCTGTTGAATCCAACCCTGCGCCTCTTGTCGACGAGAAGACCGGTGCCGGAGCTGTTGCCACCCAACAGCCTGACGAGGTGTACAACGATCCTCTCAAGGCTTCTGATGCAGAATGGCGAGCTGCAGCTCGCGCCATGAGGACTGCTAGCTGGGGCCAGATGTTCTTCCTTATCACCACCGATATTCTCGGTTGGTCTGGTGCTCCGTGAGTCTAATGCTATACCATTGTATTCCTCGCAATCCAACGTGTGCTAACCCTACACCAGCTTCGTATTCTCGTCAGTCGGTTATGGTGCTGGCATTGCTCTTTACATCATCTTCGGCATCTTCGCCAGCTTCTCCGGCTGGGCAATCTGGAAGATTTACCTCGAACTCGACTCGTCTCGCTACCCCATGTGCAGTTACGGTGATCCTTTCTTCCGCCTCTTCGGCAAAAAGTCTCGCCACTTCATCAACGTCGCCCAATCACTCCAGCAGTTCTTGACCGTTGCAGTGTTGATCCTGAGCAAATCGATGAACATTGCGCAGATCTCGAAAGGACATGTCTGCTTCTCGGCAATCATGGTCATTCTTCTCGGAATCGGAATGCTGTCCGGTATCATTCGCAGTCTCGCGAAGATCGGCTGGCTGTCCAATGCAGCTGTGTTCATGAACATTGCCAACTTCCTCATCATCATGGTCGCAGCAGCTTCATACAAGCCACTATACGAAGCTGTCACAAGATCGACCCTGATCAAGTCGATCGAACCGGTTGTTGTTTTCGCCGGCCAACCTCCAGACATTTACCAGCAGCAGGTGCCCGGATTTGCCTCCCAATTCAACGCCGTCAACACTATGGTTTGTAAGTATACATCTCGTAACCTTGAAGTCGGCCACTCGCTAACATGGGCAGACTCTTACGCTGGAGCTCTGCTCTTTGTTGCTTTCCTCGCCGAAATGCGCCACCCCATGGACTTCTGGAAGGGTCTCTTCTGCGCTCAAGCCTTCATCTGCATCGTCTACCTCTTCTTCGGTGTCTTCGTCTACTCCTTCTGGGGCCAGTACTCCGCCAACAACATCGTCAATGTCATCAGGCCATACCCGCTGCAGACGGCTGGCAATGTCTTTACATTGCTGACAGGTCTCATCGCAGTCTGTAAGTGCTCGCCGTCATATACTTTCTCCGACCCACACAACCACTAACAAGACCAATCAGTCATGTACTTCAACATCGGCATGAAAACCGTCTACCTCGAGATCTTCCAGCAAATCTTCGGCTTCCCACCCATTTCAACCCGCAAGGGCAAGATCGCCTGGTACTGTCTCGGGCCAATCTACTGGATTCTCGCCTTCCTCGTCGCCGCCGCCGTTCCCAACCTCGGCGGCATCGTCAGTCTGGTCGGCGCCCTCTTCATGATCAACTTCACCTACAGCTTCCCGGGAATGCTTTACCTAGGCCACACCATCCAGAAAGCCGCGCAGCTTCCCGGTGAGGGCTTCAACCCCTACACACGTGTGACCACCAGGCTTGACACGGGCATGAAGCGGTGGGCTCGTGGTTTCAAGAAGAGCTGGATCATCAGCTTGCCTACAACGATCTACGTCCTTCTCGGTCTAGCTTGCTGCGGCATGGGTATTTGGGCGGCTATTGAGGGCTTGATCAGTGTCTTTGGCCCTGGTGGTACTGTGGCAACATGTAAGTGGCGTGACTGCTTATCTTTGATGAACTTGACTGACGACGTTACGCAGCTTTCGGATGTCCTGCTCCGGTATAAATCACATACATACGCATCTATGCACGCAGTTCTGGATCAGAGACCACAGACGCGGTCTCATCTGGTGGGGAATTTGGCAAGCCTGTTGGAGGGCTATATCCCGCTGCCCACATAGCCCTGTGAAACCAAGTCCATTCATTTAGTTGTTCCCGTTGATGGTTTCGTCTCATATTCGGGTCATTCCTCACACTGATCATCTATTGTAGAATCCTGTGTACGTGAAGGTGGGCGGTGCTCCCTGTTCAGACCTGCGAAGGCCAGAAATGCAATCTTGAGGATGCCAGAGCTTGTGACGCTTCGTATGATTGCGGACGTTGGTGGACATTTCGTGTAAGTTGCGGGGCCTAGGATTGCGTATCGTGAAAGCATCATATCCTCGATTTGCAAAAAGGCGTACGCTCTATCAAGGTCGTCTTTCTGCTTTACCGGCATCATCCACTTCAACGCCACTGCTCATCCCACTCACTCCACCGTCGCCCCTCTCTACATCTGCCGTCTCTTCCTTTGACCCTTGTATAGTACCGCCCGGACGCTGCTGACTCGCCAAAGAAGCCCTTCTCTCGTCCTCCACATCCTCCGGCGTACCCTCTCTACACGCCCATCGATCCACATAGCGTAAGACTTCCGGGCTCCAGATCTTGTTCATAGCCAGTAATCTGAACGGCACCAAAGCTATAATGATGATCGGGAAAGCGGGACCAGCGACCGTGAGCGTGACGATAAAGACTACAACGGTCATGACGATTTCGAACAATGTGTAGGCGTGTATGGGCCAGTAGCTGCGAATGCTGTCTGGTAATTCTGGGAGCTCCGAGGGCGGTGTGAGCATGTAGAATGTTCGCATCAAGATTGGATTTGCGGCGAGACTTTGTTGGCCCATGAAGATGAACAGGCCGGCTAGGACGCTCGTAGGCGTCAGACCAAGGACAAGCTGGAGGGGAGGAGCAATGCAGATTAGGATTGCTGCGGCGTGGATGAAGTGGCTCCAGCGTTGCTCGTAGACTCTTTGTACAGGAACCTGGACGGTTCGCTCTAGGCCGTGTTTGTCGAGGACCGTCTCCTCGCGGTATTCGCCTTTCACTGAATGCATCAGGCTCTCTGAATGCAATGGAGCTTGTGGCAAGAGACCATTTGACGGAGGGATGCCCAGTATGCCGCAAAGCGCAGTGGTTACGCCAAGTAAAACAATGTCCAGAGAGTACCCGGTTGGTTTGCGGATTCCGAAGCGCTTGATCGTGCAGATGATGCTGCTGATTTCGTGGTCAAAGAAGAATAAGACTGTGATGATGGCTCCAGGAATGATAGCTGCGAAAACCCATCCAACAGGCAGGTGCCAAAACTCGACGTAGAAGTGTTCTCGGCCGGGCAGTGAGGGAATCAGAGCGCTACTGCTCGTGTGAAGCCTGCCTTTGGGCACGTCCTTCATATCTCCCACATAAGGCATGCCAATGAAGAACACGATGCTGATAGCCGCGGCATACTCTCTCAGGCCCATACGAACGTAGCGGTGGAAAAGCGGCTCCCAAGATTCCGCATATGAAAGGAATAATGCCAGGATAAAAGTGCCGATCGCTCCAATGATGGCGTACAGAAAGCCCTCAAATGGCAAGTTTGCATGTGCGCGCTCCAATTCTTGCACCGCTTTGTGGAAATAAATGATCGAATTCAGCAAGCTGAAGATCTCACAGCTGAACTCGGTCACATACAGCATGGTCCATTCGTGTGCATTGAAGAACGCAAGAAGCCAATGCATCCAGCCCGCATGGATCAGCGTCCAAGCCATAAACGGCAAGAACGGAATATTGAAGCTGTTGGTGCATAGTTTGTAAATATTCTCTGCCAGCACAGAGAAAGGACCCGTGACACCAAGGATGTTCAGCGGTTGTAGCGAGAATAGCGAATGGATGACGCCGCACAGTCCCGTGCTCAAGACCACTTCAATGGTGCCCCAGTTCTCTCCCGTGTTGGAGTAAAGATCGTTGGCGAATGTCAAGCCAGGTAGGAGGTTTGTGAAGAAAACGTACACGGCGCTCGCGATAATGAGCTGGTTGAAGACTTTCCAGTCCGAGGGATACCGCTCGATGAAATGCTTGCAGTCCTGGCGTAGCAGTTTGAATGGTCGTAGCGATCCGCCACTCTGAAAAGCAGAGAGAGTCCTAGATGCCCAGCCTTTGGGCTTTTCGGAGGGATTTGACGTGGTCATCATTCGTGGTTCGTATGCAGCATGCGGTCCCTGCGTGCTCGGTCGCCCTTCATGGCGCTTTTGTGTCCCGCAAATGTATGTTGGAGGATGTTGTGTTGGTCGCAGAGTGTTCGTACATTATATCAAAATCGCATCTGGGCCAAAGGTAGACATGGCCAAGATTTATTGAGGACCGTTGAGATCTGCACGAGGTCGTTGTCGGCGAATGGGACGAAAGCAGAAGGCTGCGCCGTGAAGAGACACTCCGCCTCCCGCGTCATGGGCCAAGGCCGCGACGACTTCGACAAGACTGAGTTCAACGATACGAGGCAAAATAATACATTGACGCTTGATACAACACCAAAGGGTAGAGATTACATCCATGCCCATAAAAGATTTTGATACATGTTCTTACTATAGTGAGGCAGTTTGGCTTGTCGTGATGCTAAAAGAAAAGCGTGCCTCGGCTGTGACTGGCTTTTTTTCCCAGCGAGGCGCAGTTAGGCTTTTTGAGGATGTGAGCCAAAACTACTGTAGCTAAGTTACGGTATACGCGTTGCGACGACTGCTTCGCTTGCAAGTCTGCCCGCCCAACAAAGGGCTGTCCTCGCCACCCCGAGTGATTCTCGTATGCTCTTTTCAACCGCAATGCCATCATTCGCCTTCGCTTAAAGTCACATCTTCGCGCGTCTAAGAGTTCCTTCCAGGTGAATCGGCAACCGCGCTGGTTTATCTGCACAGCCCATGACAATGGGCTACCAGAGCAGCGACTCGAGTCTCGTCTGCAACAAATTGCCACGTGACCATTTGCTGGCGTAATTGGACAAATGCTTGCCAGCCAATTTCGTACGAGCAACGCCTCCTCGCTGGAAGGTCTCCGAGATGAGCAGGGCTGACTGCATTTCGGCCGTGTGGACAAGATGCGCCCTCGTGATCGCCATGTCCAGTGTTACACGGTATCCTGAAGTTTCCCGTTGCGGCCAAGGTAAGGAATTTTCCATGAACACCCTTCTACGCCATTCATGTGTCGCTTCTTTCTCCCTCTGCCGAGACTGAGCGCCTGTCGACTTCTGTCCGCCCATTTGTGACCTCCTCCACCTCCCCATCACTTCCACCTTCTTGGTCTTCATTATCCATCTCCTCGAGCTCTTCGCCCAACCCGCTCTCTCTGGGCTCAAGCTTATCTTCATCCTCCAAGAACAGTCGCGGGTTGAGCTTCGGTAGCGTAGTTGCGCAAACACGAGTCTTCAGCAGTAAGTCGTCGATGAATTGATCCATGTGTGTCAAGGCCCAGCCCTCTCGCGTCCTTCGCTTCAGCTTGCGCATATCGTTAAGGTACGGTTCCAGGGTTGTGTATACGTCCTCGTCCTTCTCCCAGGCAAGTCTGATGTAGAAGGCAGCCAGCGCGCGCAAGTACTTGTAGTCCTCCTGCTCCAAGAAAAACATGATGATCTCGCGCTCTGGGGTGATTTGCAGCAGCTTGAAGGCGAGACAGAGGAATGGTGTTGGCTTTTGCGCAACGCCGTATGTACCGCCAATGAATGTGAGCTCAGTCGCGCGGTCCAGAATAGTCGCGGCGCTTAAACCGAAGCATTGTTCTTTCCAGTAGTAGGATTCGACGATGCGATCGCGGACCGGCTTCTCGAAGAGTTTGAGCGGGTTGTCGCCGTGGATGAGGGCGCCGGTGTAGCCTCGCTCGTCCAGAGCCTTTTTCGCATCGGCCTGGTGCGCCATGTTTGGAGAGAGTGATGGATCAAGATGTCACAAGCGAGCGAGTCTCAGAGTCTGGATCTTCGATCGCGAATGGCGAAACGAAACGACGGAGCTTCGCTATTCGTGGGGGAGGAGCGTTGCTCAGCCAACTTCACACACAAATAGAACGAGGGAACTTTGGGCTGCAACTCCAATGAGCGTACGTCATGGCGCTTCTGCTATCAATTGGCGGTCTTGTACCCTCGACGTGTATATGAACTTGCCCTAGATAGCTTTTCGTTCAGATAAGCCTGGAAATACCAGCAAAGATGCTTCTGACCCAAAGCCAGGTATCTGTGGCCATCTCCTCCACAATCGGTACGCCCAAACAAGTCGAGAAACAACAGACTTGCCTGCTAACCTTCGACGTAGTCGTCACTTTCACAGTCCTTCTCTTCCTCTCAGGCTACGTGCTCCAGCAAAGAACAGTCAAAGGCCTCCAAGATGCCATCCGACCTCGCATACCGCAAGCGCCGCCCGCGCTCAACGTCCAAACACCCTTCGCCGATTCGGTCCAGCCCTCTCGCATGTTTGGCGGAAGTATAGGAAGCAAAGGAAGAGTGGCATACCAGAAGTTCATGCGGACAGAAGATGCAGGCACAGCTGTGAACTGGCAGAAGCTGGCACATGTTCAGCTAGCCCGTAACCACCACGATGTGTGCAACTCGCTCATGGTGTTTGGAGAATTGCACAGATTGAAAAGCCCGGCGAAGAGGGTACTTTTGTTCCCCAAGGCATGGGCGGTGGAGATCAAAGACTCGAAGGGAGCTATCAATGATCCGTACATGGACTCGACCCGAAGGCTCATGCGCATGGCGGCGAAGAGATACAGAGTCGAACTGAGGCCGGTGGATCCGATCATAGAGAGCACAGAAGAGACTGTCCCCGCCACATACTCTCTTGCCAGCGCGTACGGTCTGACAGATTTCGATCGGATACTCAGCATCGAGACGCCCGGCCTCCTCCTCGACGCATCACCACTAGACGCCGTCTTAGCCTTCACAGAGAAAACACCCTTCGCCATGCTCCAGGACACAGCCGCCGGAGACGGCGTCCACTCAGAAGACCTATTCCTCCTCCAGCCCTCGAAAGCAGAACACACAGCCCTCAACGAACGCATAGCCGCCATGCCTTCCTTCAACGACACCCTCTTCGCTTCCGCTTTCCCCGAACCTCTACTCCTCGCTTCTTCAAACGACAACAACGCCCTCATCCGCTCAATCGGAACTCTCCACGACGCGCAAGCTGGTTTCAACGCTACCGCTTTCACGGATAAAGTAGCCTATGTCCGCTTCTCGGATCCCAAGCTGCCTGGGCCAGAGTACGACGTGCCGTGGGCAAAGAAGCGTGATGCAAGACCCAAAAACAAGGATGCCGATTGGACTTGGACGAAACTGTACGGCGAGTTTGCGGCGAAGCGGATGGATATTTGCTCGCTTGATCTGGAGATGTGGCGGGAGTCGTGAGCCTCGATTTGGTTTTCCCTTGATACTTAGGACTGGAGTTTATGGGGTTTGGGACAAAGATACCTCTAAGCGCGATCGGGCTACACAGCGCCCAGCATGGATATATTCGTGTACACGATCCACGAAATTTCATAGTGGTTTTTGTATGCATTAGCTGGAAATGTTGAGCGCCCTTTTCATTTCGTTGTATAGATATCGTAACATATCTCCCCGATTACTCGGCGATCCAGACAGCCGCCATTCCCATACCGCCTCCCACACACATGCTAGTCACGCCAACCCGCTTCTGTGTTCGCTTGAGCTCGTACAGCAAAGTGGAAACCTGCCTGCTACCGGTGTTGCCAAGAGGATGGCCGCTGTGATAATTGTTAGCAAGAGCTCAAAGTAACAGCATCTCAGAATACGACTTACAAAGCAATGGCGCCACCCTTGGGGTTGATCTTCTTCTGATCGATGCCGAGCTCGTTGGCACACCACAGACATTGGCTAGCAAACGCCTCGTTGATTTCAAAGATGTCGATGTCCTCGATCGAAAGACCGGCCTTCTTGAGGGCGACGGGGATGGCTTTCCACGGACCGATACCCATAAGAAGAGGCGGCACGCCAACCACAGATGCCGTGACGTATTTGCCCAGAATCTTCTGGCCGAGAGCCTCTGCAGTCGAGCGCTTCATGAACAACACAGCCGAAGCACCGTCTGAGATCTGAGAAGCATTGCCGGCGTGGATGGATCCATCCTTTGCGAACGCAGGCTTGATCTTGCCCAAACTCTCAACAGTGACCTCACGCACGCCATCGTCCTTCGAGACAGTAATTTCCTTCTCCTCGTCAGTCTTCGGGTCCGTCCACTTGACCTTAAGCGGGGCAATCTCCTCGTCAAACCAGCCATTCTTCTGCGCCTCCGCAGCTTTGCGGTAGCTGTTGTACGCGAACTCGTCCTGGCTCTTGCGAGAGATGTTCCTGTCCTTGGCCATCTGTTCTGATAGCGCGCCCATGGGCACTTTGCACTCTGCCGCATCCTTGTGGTTCTCGAGCAGCTCGCTGAACTCGGTCACGGCTTGTGGGCCGTATTGGGTAGACATGCTCTCAACACCAGCGCCGATACCGATCTCGATAGTACCGCATTTGATGGCGTTGGCAATGTCGACGCAAGCTTGAAGACCAGACGAGCACTGCCTGTTCAGCGCCTTAACGGCAGTAGAGCTAGGGAATCCAGCAGCGAGAGCAGCGGCGCGGAACTCAGTGGCACCGCCGCCAGGAGCAAGCACATTGCCGACAGCGATATCCTCGACGAGGTTAGGGTCGATTCCAGAGCGCTCGAGGAGACTCTTGAAAGCTCCAACGAGGAGATCAGCACCGGCCGTGTCTTTGAAGCCGCCACGGCCGCCCTTGGTGATGGCTGTGCGGAGAGCGGCAGTTACTACGATGTCATCGGGGTGCTTCTCGATCACGCCTGGGCGGCCGGAGGCGTTCATGTGGTGGGCGACTTGCTCGAGGCGAGCTTTGGTGTGCTCGTTCTTGCCTGTTGTTTGGGATGCCATGGTGGGGTGTGTGTATGATGTGGCAAATGATGGATTGGAATATGAAGACCAATTCAAAGATGGAGATACAACTGGAGTTTTATGAGAGTAAGATCAAGGTAAGGATGCGGTATGTCCAGGTCACGCACCGCGTTTCGGTTCGGTCAAAGGTATCGAGGTCGAATCGAGCCTCGGTACACGCCGGACGGAGCTTGTACATGTGATTGGCTCGTGCACGGCATGTGAATTTGGTCACTACGTCACTCATATATGTTCTCGTCATATGCATGATATGTGTGGTCAACCGTAGCTTATATAAGAAAATTGAGATTCTACACATTCTCGTAAATGGCTCTTGGGCCTTCCATTCCAACGCCGGAACGTCCACGAGACGATGCAATCCCTCGATCGTTCATCATCAAGTCATCTGGAACGGCTGAGGCCCAGTCGGAACCAGCGTAGCCACGCTAACATGCGGCCAAGTTAAAGTCGCAAAGTTGAGGTTCACAGTCTGCGTGTACTGGATCTGAATGCCCGGCACCGTGATCTTCTTCGGCTCGGATGGAAGTTTAGGCGGCGACGCGATCGCAAAGATCGGAGTGGGCGCCGTAGAGTCCTTTGGCATGGTTGGTTTGAGGAGGATCGTACCCTTCTTCGTCAACCTGGGAACGTTGACTTCGTACGCCACGGTCTCGATCCAGAACGTGGAAGTCATGAGGGCAGCGTGGGCATTGGGTTTGTCGGTCGGCTTGTCGGGAACTTCATTCGTGATCGACTTTTGTGTGCCTGCCAGGAATGAGATGTTGGCCGTGCCTCCGCCGTTGAGAGTAGCATCGGGCTGGCCAGTGGAGACTTCGAAGACGATGGTCTCCCTGATATCTTGGCCCTGGATGGCTCGCTGAAGGACCAGGTTTGGGTTTTTGATGATGTCGGTGTTGATCGTGCCGGCTTTGATGAAACTGGTGTTAAGGAAATTGTTAGCTTCGCATCATCCATCACATCCAATACTGGGCTGCGGAACATACGTATCAAGATTCTGCGGAATTCTAGGGGTGTCTTTTTTGTTTGCATCCATTGATTGGAACACACCGACGACCCTTGCACTGGGATTATTGATGGTGAAAGGCGTGGTATCGATCGTCTCGAATTTGGGCCCTGATTTGAACCCACCGAGAGTCGTATTAGCCTGCTGTGGAGGCGACAGGCCTTGTGCATTGATCGTAGTCCCGTGAGGAATCGATGCCATGCGAACCACGCTAGGTCCGTTCTGGGGACTCTTCGAAGCCGGGACATTCAGGAACATACCCGGCTCGAAATGAATGTCGATGGGGTCAGCGCGATCTCCCCTTCCGCTCACCGGGTTGGTCACATCTTGGACGGTCTGCAAGTACGGGAAGCCACCAAGGTCGATATCAGGCTGATCATTGAGGTTCAGACCACGGTTCGGGATCTTGCCGATGGTCCTTCCGAAGGTCAGCTGTTCGGTCGTCAAGTTCAGCTCCAAGACATTGTCGTCAGGCCCGACAGGCTTGATGGGGAACCGAGTGGTGTCGTTCCTGGGACGTGGGCGGAAGATCATGTTGAAGCCATTGCCGGCATAAGCGCCTTGGAACTGTGCCAGCGGGAAGAGAGGAGCTGCTGCTGCAGGTCTTCCCGGCTCCAGCCCCAGCTGAGTGGGCAGCTGTGTTCCCAGCGCTTCCGGTGACAAGGGCTGTTGAGGCGCCGGTAGCGGCACTGGCTTTGGTGCAGCTATCGGACCTGGGGCTGCAGCCTGCGCTGCAGGTGCCTCTTGATCGGCTACAAGCGATTGTAAGACTGGGCCTTGGTCCTCATCTTGGGCAGGCTGGGCGGATTCGTCCTCTTCCTTTTCCTGGCCAGGCTGCGGACCAAGAATTGCCTTGTCTACAGTATCCCAATGGAATCCTCGAAGGTTGATCAGAGGAGCAGGAGCGGAGATGTTCAGGGGCGGGATCACATGCCCATCGTCGGTGACCAGGCTGGCCATGATTGCTTGGGACCTGCGCGAAAAGGGTTGGGACAATGTTCTGGCAGAGCTGCGGTAGTGTGAAGAAGGACGATAGTTAGATTCAGCGATAGGATGGATATGATTGCGAAGGTCTTCTTATACTTGGACCGACCGGCCAGCCCTCTTAGCAGCATGAGATCGAAGCTGAACGGGTGTTGCCATCATGTTGATAAAGCGCATGCATGGCAGCAACCATCCGAGTCCAGAACACGCGCAGTATCTCCACGCCGTACACCCAATATCTTGATTTGATGCCTGGATACGATTTCGAGGTGAAAGTGGCTGGCTGAGTTAGAATCTCTCGTGAGATTCCTGCTCATAGGTTCCGGCTTGCAGCTTCCCACGCGAGTGGCCGTGGTCATGCACGAGGCTGCACTTCAGCCCCGTCACCAAATTTCTGTTAGCGAGCACCATACACATGGCGTGACGTGACACTTGTGGCACTTAAGGCTGAAGTATCGTTACCCAATGGGTAGTGAGCTGTAGTCAGCTTCCCCGCATAGGTTGCCACATTGGCATGGAGACAGCAACATGCGAACTCTTGAAAGGCATTGTACTCTCTTTCAGGTACATGCAAGTATCGCATGAGCTTCTTGAAGGTGCCGGAACGCGATGATCATCCAGGTACGCTGAAGCTTGTCAATCCTTTCGAAACACCAATCAAAAGCTAGGCTTTAGTCAACGCCAGCACACTGCAGCCGTCATCTTTGGCACCGACATAGTTATCAGCTGCAGCATACCATGTCAAATCTTCAGCATGCAGCAACGCGCGGTGAAACAGCGCCTGCATGATCTGGACCAATCGATGGCGCGAAGACGGCGGCCTACCTGAGCTTGGCCTCCGACCACCCTGCATACTTGCATGTCAGCAGGGCTGTGCTACGTGAACTCGTCTGAATCATCAGTCCCATTGGAAGAATGGCGTTCAGCTGCGTCTGCAGTTCGGGTTTGCAAACGCAAGCAGGCACGGGGATGATCGTCACGCCCGCCATGTGATTGGTACTTGATCTAATGTTCGATAAGATGATCAGCAAGAAAGATGCGTTGGAGGATGAGGGCTCCATGGCACAATGAAAGAGATAGATTGCCGATCTGATTGAACACACAAAAGGTTATCTGCATAGCTTGGGCCACGAGCCAAACCCGAATAACTTTTAGCAAGCCACACCACTTGATAGCAAGAGCAAAAACGATTCTTCGCTCTCAGCTGTTGCACACTGATACCCAGCTACGTTACTTGGAAATCTGACCAGAATCATCACAGCTTAGACGAAGTTGCAGCGCCATTAACCGTCTCGAAGCTCCTAACGTCAAGGTAAAATCCATCAGCATGCTTGTGAAGTCGTCCAGTCACTCGGATCTGCAAGCCAGGATCACGGTGTGATACAGCTGCTTGTAACTGGTCGTACGCGCCAGCCTCTGCTGCCAGCACCTGTTTGGGCGCTTTCGCCAACATGTCGTACTCGAGCTTGCTGTCCGCATGGAATGGCGCAAGTGTGACCGCTGGTCGTGTCGACGTAGCGTCTATGGTGAGCCGCTCAGTGTTGCCGACGTTCTTCTTACTCAGCGTACCGGAAACAGTGAGCTCAATGCCTCGCATGTGGTAAGAACCATTCGCAGTCTTTTCAAACTCATTGCGCCATGCATCGATGTCAGGCAGGACGTCGTTCTTCAAATAGACAAAGGCGACGGCGTTGTCTTGGTCTGGTAGCGGACGAACGACAGCAATGTCACTCAGTCGCTGGAGAGCTTCGAAGGCACCACTCCAGCAGGGACCAAGGCCGTAGGGACAGACTGGAGTAAGACCTACAGTGACGGGCGGAGCGACTTGTTCCTGAATAATTCTTTCGTTCAGCACTGGGATGCTGGGGAGAACATGTTCGGTCGTGACAGCTCGCCTCACGAGGCGAAGCGCTGGCTGTAGGACTGCTCGTTCAGTGGTTGCCACTGGGCCAGGCTTGATACAGATGATGTTGTTTGGCACAGCTCCGGCATTGCTTTTAGTGATCCAAGAGGGTAGTGAAGGCACGCCTTTGTCGCTCAAGAGGAACAGCATGTAGTGGCCCGGCGGCGCTAGGTTTCTGTTGGTAGGAGCTGTGACGGTGACCTTCGAGCCGCTCGCCTCACATGAAAGCCAGATGAGAGATTGGCTCATGTTGTTGGAGTGAGTGACAGATCCAAGTCGAATCCAACTCGCCTTTGGCCCAATCTTGCCACTAAAGTTCACGGTAACACTGAACTTCTCGCCGTATTTGATCTCGGAAGGCGCGGAAACGAGCGTCGGTCGGACTCCCTTGAAAAAGTACGGCGGTTTGAACAGCTGTGCACTCTTGATGGGCGGGTTGTCTGCTCCTTCGCCGCCACCAGCCGAGATGACCTGGCCATCTGGCAGCAATAAAGCAATGGCATGGTAGCATCGATTGTCCTGCTCATCGGCCATCTTTGTCCATGCACCAGTCGAAGGATCCCATAGCTCAGCAGTGTGTACCGGTTGGCCACTATCCACATTGCTGAATCCAGGGCCTTGCGTGCCCCCAGTCACCAGCACCGTGCCATCCGGCAGCACGGTGGCATTGTGCTGTCGGCGCCTGAACGACATGTCTTTCGCAGCCGACCAAGTGGGCGTTGCTGCACCTAGATTAATGATCTCTGTTTGCTTGCTTGGCAACTGGCTGCCACTGTCGTTTCCGCCACCGATGTAGATGACTTTGCCACTGTCATACATCACCGAGCACCCATATTCACGAGCACCTGCCGCACGTTCGTTGACACCACCTGATGTCCAAGTGCCGACTCCAGTGGTAGGACTCACGTCAAGGAACTGGGACTGTCCCAATGGGCCAGACATGAAGACTCGGCCGTTGGGAGTCAAATGCAACCGCGGATACAGAGGGAAGACGAAGGGCGGAGTATTGGGCGGATCTTTCACAGCTACCCAGGTATCGGTCTGCCAGATTTGTGAGTCGCTGTTGACTGCTGCCCCGGCTTGTCCAGAGATACAGAGCGTTCTACTGTCAGGCAAGGCCAGAGTAGTTGGGTACCAGCGACCGCGATTCATAAGCGGCTTGGCCGACCATCGGTCTTCAAATGTATGGTATACGCAAGCCTGATTGACTCCGTTGCCGTCCGTCAGATGGCCACCGGCGATGAAAAGCGTACCATCAGCCTGGAACGTGTGTCCGGAGCAAAACAGATTGACGTCCTCTTTAGCCATGCCCTTCGGCTGCGATGCAGTGGGCTTACTGGTGCCGTTCGAATTATTCGTATCGCCTGCCTTCGGTGGCTCCCATATGAAGGCTTTGGTGGCATGCTGATTCATATCAAGCTGGGAAATAGTGGCAGTTGTGGGCGTCGGATCACGTGGGTCAAAGTTCCAGCGACGGCCCCAATAGAGCACCTTGCCATTGGGCAACAGACTGGCATGGACCGCGACATTATGGAGGTCGAATGTCGTTCCCCATTGTCCCATCTTCTCGGGACCAGACAGTCCGTTAGCCATGCTTGATGTTGTTGGTTCGATCGGAGGGCGTGGTGCTCAAACTTGTGATTTCTTGTAGGTGAGTTTGATCCCGGGAAGAGGTACTGGTGCTTCAAGCGTTGGAGGACTCGAGAATAAATACATTGATTAGAATGCTCTTCGGTAACCGCCGTCTGAAGATCTGGACGCGTCCTTAGAGCTGCCCCGTATCGGTGGCTTCTGGTAGCTTAGCTGACTTGACGCAGCACGTACAACGCAGCACGCATATCTCAAGGGTAGCCCAGGCATATCAATTACATTCTATGCTGGCAGTCAAGTGGTGGCGCTTCAGCTGGTGGCGCTTCAGGTGGGAGCTGAGGACTGTCATCCAGGAGTTGAAAAGCCGGCCGTCCAACGTGTGTGAGGAACTTTGGAGCCTCAGCCATCACGGTGAGTCTTGCGTCGTCTTTACAGGTTCCCAACTATCAGTAGCGTAATCAGTACGAGCTTGCGATGTCATGTTGCTTTGCTTGTACCTTCATCACCTGACCTCTTGTGAGAGCTCATCGAATAGGCAAGGCCTTACCATCTGGTGATTTGACACCTATTCCGCCGTCACCTGATGAAGGCTCAATCTCTGGCCAGATCATGGAGCACGGACATAACTTGGTCGTACGGTTGCGGAACCTGCATATGCAACATATCTTTGGGCATCGCGGAGCCACGGAATAGCTTTGGGTGCAGCATCCATGCATAGTAATGGTGCACCGGTATCTGGTGAGATGCCGGGTTACAGTAGCCAATCGCTTTAGTCCGAAGAGCCGTTGTGCTGCGAGTCTTCAGCTGCGCCTTCCACAGCTGTACACTATATGCTTGGCCTGTAGCATGACAGTCAGCTAGCCCAAAGCGACATATCGTGGCACGTTATATCACGGAATGCGTAAGGTAGCTTTGATGGCAGGGACGTCTGTGGCTTGGAGCTGTGGTGAGATCGCGCACGACGTGTCAGTCCACCACAGCTTTCGAGTGTGGTAATACTCGATGCGCGACGGCGTGGGAAACGGAGCTCTTTCACGAAGCATATTGTCTGAGGACGCAGAGAGTCCGAGGTGCGAAGGAGCAACGAGCAAAGAGTAATATGATTCAAAGTAACAAGAAAGGAACTTGAAGTCAACAACTCATGTCTCCAAAGCCTAAAATGGAACATGAAGTGAACCCTCTTACGTCATCTGTAAACGCTCCTGCAATCAACTGCATGTGGTCAATCGTCCACCATTTTACCTCTTCCACATGCATCTGCTCATCACACGTGCAAGCATGCACCTGTCAAGCCCATCATCCCACGATTGACCTCCAGCAAAGACATGGGCACCCTCACCGCTGGCCAGCCGCGCCTAGACCATTACTGCGAGCACAAGCTCCCAACATCATGCCGCTTATCCTCGATCGGGGAATGTTGCGCGTGCTACGATGAGCGCGCCCACTCTGCCGCGTATACCACATACATCGACGGCATAGGTCTGGTGGCACGTGGTACGAGGTGGCAACGCTACTGCTGGTTCTGCAGAGAGTTCTGGGAAGCAAGAGTACAAGCGAGCGGTCTGCGGCCTGGACAAACGAGGATCCCACAGGTACCGGATCAGACTGCGTTCTTGGACAGGTGGTATGAGTTTCATCAGGGCTACCGCGTTATCACGAAAGAGGATGGTACGGAAGAGAGAGTTGCTGTGTTGGGCGAGGACCTGCGAGACGTGGACCCTGGACATCTACCCAGGACACTGGAAGAGCTTAGGGAAGGGCGAGAACGCGGTGAGGTTGATGCCGCGTTGCAGCAAAGGCATCAAGTTGCGCAGCCAGAGGAAGAGCCCGCTGGACCAAGTCTAGAGGATACATTAGACCAATTATATCTCGAAGCATCGGCGGACAACAGCACCCTTGCTCAGCCTACACAAGCACGACAAGAGCCTTCACAAAATGTTCACGCCCAGGCCATGGTCCCGGCAGGCTCTCGTAGCCGCGAGTATCAAGCTCGCAGAATCGCCGCCCTCCGCCGCGAACTTCACCGCATGCGAAACGGCATTGAGCGCGTCATCTCCGGCCTTCGAGAGTTTGGTGAGAATGTCCCGGACGCGGGAGAAGCGACTGGTAGGCTCACGATGCTGGGGCAAACACTCGATGGTATATCAGGCCTGCCTACCAACAACGAAGCCGACTTGGCCATCCGCAGCGTCACACAGCTGGCAGATAGCACCGCGGCTTCCCAGAGCGATCAGACATTCGCAGCCATGCAGGCTAGGATCGATGAAGCGAGGGACCATGTCAATGAAGCCAGGCGGATGCGTGACCAAGCTGCTTCAGAATTCGATACTGCGGAACAGGAGTTCAACACGTCACATCGACGCTTGCAACAGCTCCAGCGTGATCAGAGGACCGCAGAAAACTACACACGGCTGTTTGGCACTCGCGAAGAGATGCTAGCTCTGGGAGACGATTATGAGAGCCCTGTTGGTGGCATGTTCTCTCGAGCGTACGAGCGCTTCAACGTAGCGGAACAAGTACGGCAAGAGGAACGCACTTTACGACAAGTATTGGAGGAAGAGCGACAAAATGGCGGCGAAGAGGCCTTGCTGCGGTTGGCAGAGATTGACAACAGCCAACGCGATGTATGGGGTGTACGCCGACCGCCACAGCTTGCGCAGGACTCCACTTCCAATACAACTCATCTAATGGAAGAAGCTCGCGATGAAGTTTTCGCTGGGCAGACTCTTGCCGCCATGGCCGAGGAAGCGCAGCAAGTGGCGGAGCTGGCTGGCGATGCACCTCCAGGCCACAACGACAGCAACGACACAGCGCTAGAGGAGTACTACGGCTTGTTGAGAAGCCAAGGCTGGAGCCAGCAGGCTCCCGAAGGTGGGCGCCCACAGCCCAGGAATTTCCCCCAAAACATGCTTGAGGGCGTCGTGGCAGCAAGAGAGCAGGAGAATCAGACTCGCAATGCTGCATTGCGGCAGATCGGTAACAACTACCGGGCGGCCCTCAACTCACGATCGCTATCACCCGTCGAGCCTTACTCTTCCACGGCCATTGACAGGCGGGAGGACTTCACCCACGTGCTCCACTATATCCGGGTTCATGATGACTGGCGAGAAACACTCGAGCTTGATGTCAACGAAGTCTACATGGGTCTTGTGATCTGTGCTTCCAGTCTCAGCAACGACGAAATCTTGCACGACCTTGTACCACGAATGGGAGCTGTCATGGGTACATTCGACCCTCTCAGCCTTCTCCAACGCGACGACCTCGTATGGCAGAGTGGTCTCCCTGCGGCAAGGCTTGCACGGATTCGGCGGGCTGGGCAACAAGTGTCTTTCTCGAATCAGCCTCAATCTACCGACACCGAAGTCATGCGTGGAAACATGGAAGTCATGGCAGAAGTCTTCCAACGCAGCGCAGAGCTCAGACGCAGAAGCGGGCTCACCGCTCAGGAGCAGCTCAACATGATGAATCGCCTGCAGGAGGGCCAGAGAAGTGAAGAAGATCGCACAATCCTTGCTTCAATGCTCTTGGAAGACGATACCGTCCAGCTAGCATCCACCGTCCACAGGGAACAACTCACTCCGCGCGAAAGCCAGCACCAGACTCGCTTAGAAGAACAGAGGCGCCTGGCAGCTCGCGACGGCGACTTCAGCCGCCAAGGTCTGAATGCCCAGCGTCGTGAGACTTCGACACTTGCCGCCGCAGCCGGCAGACTCGCAATGCAAACCGGTGCGCGAGCCTTACTGAACCAGGCTGCCCGCCAGCGACGCAATCAGATGGCCATGTCTAACTTAAGTCTCGACGACGATCTGTCCGACGACTCCGAGGAGGAGGAAGACCCAAATCAAGGACTTGACGCGAAGGACACTGGCCGTCCTGAGCCAAAGACAGAAGAGGAGATGACTGTCCAACTCGAGTGCCGCATCTGCTACTCGCAGACCGCAGACGTGGCTTGTTTGCCTTGCGGCCATCTAGTGATGTGCAAATGGTGCTCTGAGCAGCATAGTCCGACTATGCAGCATGACAGGACGAGGCCGAGGAGGGCCGCCGCTTGTCCAGTCTGCCGAAAAGGTATCAGACAGAAGGTGAGGGTGTTCAGGGCGTGAGAGCGGTTGCATTTGTTTGCATTGTTGATGAGCGAGCGTGATACCAAACTACCCATAGAGAAGAGGATGCATCTCTGCAGCATGCGTGGAGATACTGGGTTATAGATGATGCATTGTGTAGACTAGCCAATACCACTGATAATTCCCGCAAGGATACGTATTGTGAGTTGTTCTCCCTTCCACCTTCGCTGAGTGGTTAGAGCACATGCCGATAACATCTTGATATCATGTGACTACTGATCGTCGACTGTGAATGGATTCCTTGAACTTTCCATCTGGGCGGTATGCATGCCGGCTCACCTTTGTTCGGAATGTGCATGCAGCCACGATGCAGCCGAGAAGACTGTGCCGGAAACGGGCAAGTAAGCAGTGATGCCACGGCCGGCAGCGACAATCCTTCGGGCCTTGAGGATTGACTACAGGCGGTATACAAAGTGCCCGTATGATCTGAAGCTCCTCAATCAATATTATGAATCAAATCAATGGCTCATTGATTGTCTTGATTACCCAAAGGTGATTTGTCAATGCTCTAACTCAGTCACCCACGTCAAGCGCACGCGGAGTCGCATCTCCAGAGTGGCAGCTTGAACGACGTAACGTAGACCGACCGCGAACATCCTATGCCCATGCCCACCGCTGCCCACGACAACACCACTCGCCTTGCGCGCCAGCCTCCATGAGATGAGCTGGAACCTGCTCGAACGCTTCATCGAGTCTGAGCACTTCAATAAGGATCCTTCTCTTACCGTCGCATACCTCGCGTGAGTGCCGTGCCTGTTCATGCCGCCGACCGCTGTCCCGGAAGACGGCTTCACCATGCTCACGTCACTAACAAGGCATCCCCTCACAGGAGATACGCGAGCCACGTCGGTATCCATTATGTGCTCTGCTCCAAGTTGCGCCAATTCAGCTATGAGGAAATCGAGTTCTTCCTGCCGCAGTTATGCCACCTCGTCATCTCCATCGACAATGAGTCCATGGCCCTGGAGGAATTCATAATAGACTTATGCGAGGAGTCGGTCAATGGAGCCCTATTGGTATCGCTATGATGTTACGGACAACACGTGCTACTGTATGGCTTGCTAACACAGGCGATCAGACATTCTGGCTCTTCCAAACCTACCTCAACGACCTCTCCTTCCAGCCCGCATCGAATGCATTCCAGACATGTCGGAGGATATACAACAAAGT
The DNA here is from genome assembly GCA_022813715.1 of Cladosporium austrohemisphaericum. Classification (NCBI taxonomy): domain Eukaryota; kingdom Fungi; phylum Ascomycota; class Dothideomycetes; order Cladosporiales; family Cladosporiaceae; genus Cladosporium; species Cladosporium austrohemisphaericum. Next base: position 29,756 of record JAKLLY010000033.1, read on the forward strand.
GCAGAGCATCGTCTTTGGAGGATCTGATCCAGTACCAAGAGAGAGGATACAGGATAATGTTATGCCGGTCACGGTGCTGTCTAGCCTGGTGCTAGCCAGCATTGCTGTGCCTATGCTACCAGGCCTGGCGGGACCACTGGCCATTGCTCAAGCACGGCGACCTAGACCAGTCGAGGAGGAATTGCCGGAGACCTTAACCCCGGTGCAAAAGGTTCAGAGAAGCCATACAGTTTCTGGAACAAGTAGCAGCTCGCGACGGGCAGCACGCGAGCAAGGCGATTCGAAAGATACCCCTAAGAGAAGGACCCGGAGGCCCCAGGCTTTGATGTCGAGCGATCTTGGTGTTGCACGCACTCAACCGCCCAGTCCGAACCCACTCGGTGAAGGCGCTGCTCAGGCCAGCAAGGGCCGTAAAGCGCACCATAGGCAGTCGTTGGCAATCACAAGTGGAAAGGAGGGATTCATCAGCAGCCATTCTCTTCCAGATCAGCGTAAGCACGGTATCATCGCGTCACCCACATCTCCAGGCGTACCTCGGCGACCCAGCGACATGTCACGGCGGCATACGCACAATCCGAAAGCTGCATCGATTACTTCGATGACCCGCGACCAGAAGATCCGACTCTTGCGACAGAACTACTTTCGGACGGAGATGCAATTCCTCACAGCACTGGAAGGCATCTCGTCACGTCTGGTCGCGGTTCCGAAGCCAGCTCGACTGAGTGCATTACGAGCAGAGCTGGCATTAATAGCACAAGACTTACCAGCAGAAGTTGACGTGCCTTTCATTTGTCCGGCAACGCTGGTGGACGGAGCAGCAAGTAAAAGCAGACATCACCGCATCGTTCGACTCAACCCCGCGGAAGCAACCAGTCTCAACAGCGCAGCCAAGGTGCCTTATCTTCTGATGTTGGAGGTGGTTCACGAGGACTTTGATTTCGACCCAGACAGCGAAGCAAACCAACAATTACTCGCTACACTACTGTCTGATAGAGGCCGACAAAAGCGGAAGCTATTTGACACATCCGATGCAGCACGAGCACAACTGGATCAACTACCTCCGCCACAACAAACCACGCAGAATGACAGTGTCTTCGAACCAACAATGGGAGACCTCGGAAGTCCGGCTTTACTTCAAGGCCTCAACGGAGACATGAAAGGTTCTGACAGCCCACGAATGCGTGGTTTCGCCAACTCGATGAAAGACTCACCTAGACTCTCAACAGGAGTCAGCACACTTTCATCATCGGCAGGCATAGCAACACCACGTAACTCAGAAGGACCTGTTAGCCGGTCAAGTACACCGGGAGGCTTGAGGCAATCTCCTTTCACGAAGGGTACCACTCCAGATCAGGCAGAGGTCTCCGCACTAGCGACTCATATGCGCACTGCGGCTCAAATGCTTGCACAACTGGAACTGAGCGCTGCGAAGCGACCCAAAGCCGAAGTGGCTTCCATCAAAGCCAAAATCATTGCTAGTATGCAGACACTTGAGGAGCAGAGTTTTCTGTCAGATGATGCGTTATCAAGTCCAAGCTTTGAGACGATTATGGCCAAAGCCAACGAAGCGGCTTCGCACACGGAAGTCAGCGCCCTCGAAGATGAAGAGCTGACCTCACACGGAGACCCAACTATTTCTTCCGGCAGAGGAGCTGCACGTATGGAGAACGACATGAAGACAGGCGGTGTCCAACGCAAAGGCGATCGTGACGACCCATCTGCGGCGACAGTCGGAGAAGCGTGGGAGCAGAAGAAAGAACGAATACGTCGCTCATCCCCATATGGTTGGGTAAAGAACTGGGATCTCGTTTCTGTAATCGTCAAGACCGGCGACGACTTACGACAAGAGGCATTCGCCTGCCAGCTCATCGAAGTGTGCTCCAAAATTTGGTCAGAACACCAAGTTGACGTCTGGGTCAAGAACATGCGCATTCTTGTCACGGGCGAGTCATCAGGCCTCATCGAAACCATCACCAACGCTGTCTCCCTGCACTCCCTCAAGCGCTCCCTCACCCTCGCAGCCTTAGCAGCAGCACCCAATGCCCGAAGCAAAGGCATCGCAACCCTCCAAGATCACTACACCAAAACCTTCGGCGCTCCAGATTCCCCAGCCTACCAAAACGCCACCGACAACTTCGCCAAGAGTCTAGCGGCATACAGCATCATCAGCTACGTGCTGCAGCTCAAAGACCGTCACAATGGCAACATCCTCATCGACTCCGAAGGCCACGTCATCCACATCGACTTTGGCTTTATGCTTTCCAACTCGCCCGGAAACATGGGCTTCGAAGCTGCACCCTTCAAATTTCCACTCGAGTACCTCGAGCTCCTCGGCGGCGTCGAAGGCACGGCTTTCCTCAAGTTCAAAGAAGTGCTCAAAGATGCGTTCCAAGCTTTGCGTCGCGACGCTGAGAGGATCGTTATGCTTGTTGAGCTGATGGGCAGGGAGAGCAAGATGCCTAGCTATGGCGGCGGGTTGACGAATGTGGTAGCTGCTTTGCGGGCAAGGTTCGTGCTAGAGAAGAGTAAAGAGGAGGCGAGGGAGTGGGTGGAAGATTTAGTTGCGAAGAGTGTGGGAAGCTACTACACGAGGCTGTACGATACTTTTCAGTATCGGACGCAGGGGATTTATTAGACTCGCGGAGGGAGAGGAATCTGAGGGACGTTGGATTGATGACAATGAAATCTTTTTTTCTTCTTGGAAAGCTGGTCTTAAAACTATTTGATGCTTTGTTTTGTTGTGCTGTGCTATTTATGCTTTGCTGTGCCGTACTGCATTTTGTTACGCTTCTCAACCTGAGCTGCGATGCTCGATTCAGACCATGTCGGGAAAGGAAACTAGAACAAAAAAGACAAATGCCGTTTCGATGATGCGGTCGTGCGAAGCCAGGAAGGCCTGTCCACAATGCATGCGGGTCTCCTGCGTTGCAAATATACCAATTGCTTCGCTTCACTTCAATCCACGCAGGAACCTCGTAAAATCAGAAAGAAAGAAAAGACGCCGCTCCGGTGATGGTTGCGAAAGTGTTAAGGTCGCCATGATGATGAGTAGACGCGCTTGCGAGAGGTGAAGGATGGGGTGTGAAAGCCATTAGTGTAATTCGCCGAGCATGCCGGTTTGGAAAACGATGAGACACCAGAGCTGGATTGCTTCGGCGCGGTGTGTGGCATTCGGTGAGGAAGAGCAGGCGGACGAGCTCGGGGCGATTGGCGTGTCGTGCCTCGCCATAGAGGACGAAACTCCTCTGCAAGCTAACACATTTACAGATCCCTGCTCACCTTCGCCCACTCCTCCGCATTCACGGAGGCCTGGATGTACTCCTGATCTTCTTTCCTCAGACTCTTGAAGCGAACTTCGATGTAGTCGCCTCTCTCGCCCACGATCTGCACGACGCCAGGCCTCACCCCCGCCAACTCGCCATTGATAGGACGCTTGCCGTCTGCAGAAGTCCATGTCCTCCACTTCACTCCTTTGGTCGCGAAGGTCTTGAAGACTGACTCGACCCTCTTCTCAGCAACCTGGCCCATCTTCTCGGTCTCGTCGTGCAGAGGTTCGGTCACGAGCGCGCGGTAGAGGTGCGAGACCTCTTCGACGGAAATTTTCTCTTGCTCTGCGAATGGAACTGGGTCGAAGGTCTCCTGGAGGTGGGTGGCGAACCTGGTGTAGCGGGACTGGGGCCAGCGCTTCCAGAAGGGCGGCTTGATACTGAAGGTTTGCGGGTCTTTGACTTTGACCGGGGAGTCAGGCAAGACGTAGTTTGTGATGTAGTGAGGAGCGGCGGCTGGGATCTTTTGAAGATCGCTGAGGGGCTTCTGTGGCGTCGCAGGCGCGGTTGGCCTAGTCGGAGCGTCGTCAAGTCTCGACAATGGTAAAGCTCCCATTGAGTACCTGCTGTTGTGCGCCGGGAGTCTCGTGCGAGACTCTGTGGTAGCTGGCTGCGGAGTTGGGAAAAGAGACTCAGCAGTGCCGACAGCGGCGCCGTTGTAGGTAGACGAATGGACTGGAGTCGGCGTGCTGGGCTCGGCAACAGTGCTGGCGCGTTTGGCTGGTGTAGTGAAGTCAATCAGAGTAGGCCTGACAAGAGGCGGCAGAGCTGTAGTAAAGGTCATGGCGACAGACGCGCCATTTCTGGCGATCGCATGCTGAGGCTTGGGTTTGTGTGGAGTAGTGATGTTGAAGTCGCTAACACCCTTGACCAGGGTGACCGGAGTGGACGGAAGATCAGTGGAAGTGCGACGGGTGCCGTTAGGGTAATGAGGAGAGACCGTCTTGTGAACAGGCGTGCGAGGTGGACTCGGACGCTTCGGCGTGGTGTCGTGAGCGTCGGTGTTCTCGATGGTCTCGTCATGCTTACGCTTAGGCGAGGTGGATGTGTTGTTAAGTGAGGCCGGCTTCTCGGTCGGCTGACCCGACTTGTTGTTGACAGGGCGAGGTGGCGATGCCGCCTGTGCCTCTGGCTCAGGGCTCGGGCTGTACACGAACTCGTGTGCGAATGGGTTGAAGTCCATCTTGTGGTGGTTGTGCGGTCTGAACGAGAGGATGAAGTGCGATGTTGACAAATGTAGACGGGTGGAGACAAAGGCGATGAGCAGTCAGAGTCTCGGGAGTCGGAAAGTGCGAGAGGTGGGTGAGAGACGGTGATGTGGCGCGCGAGAAAGTATTTATGCGCAGCACCACGTGTTGGTGACATGTGAGGTCATGCGCGGGATTGGCATGTGAAGGGCTGACTGCTCACACTTCACTTCGTCCAGCACCGCTCCACTTGCAGTCACTCGCCTAGATCGCGCTCCAAGCGAGCGGCAGCTACTGAATCACACATCACCCTATTCCATCTCCTCGACACCATTCGCAAAAGCTTCGCAGGTAGCCACAAATCCCCAGCTCTTCCTGGCATTGAACTCCATGCAATCTTGTGCGAAGCCAGGCGAAGAAGTCCCGGCTCCATCACTCAACAGAATACAGTCGTATCCCTTCGAGAAGGCATCCTGCAGCGTACCTCCAACGCACTGATCAGTATTGACGCCTGTAAACAGCAAAGTCTTGATGCCTTCTTTCTCCAAGAACGACTCCAACTCGGTTGTTTCGCCCCACAAAGCCGACATTCGGTTCTTATGAATCCAAATGTCTGGCCTCTTCGAGCCTTTCAAGTCTTTGCCTTCTTCGTACATACCCTGCAGAGGTCCGTAGAGCCCAGCGTTCCAGCTGTCGCGCATCAGCAGCTTCCCTCCGTCAACCGCTTTACCATCCTCTTCCCTCATGCCTGTCTCTCCACCCAGGCCAACATAAACATTAGCATCCTTGCCATTTTCGCCACGGACTGCGCCGAAAGTCCTCAAGATCGAAGAAGGCATCTTCTCTACCTCGTCTTCTGTCAAACCCCAGTTGACCCACACGATTCTCACGCCGGCTTTGCGCGCAGCAGGGATGGCATAATTGATCAATTGGTTCATGGCAGCATGGCCTGGGCCGTCCGTCTTGCGATTGAAAGATGGTGAAAGGAAAAAGTTCTGCATGTCAATGATAACCAGGGCTGTTTTGGCGGGGTCAAGTGTAACGGACGGACTAGGTGTGCTGTCTTCTGTTGATGTCTCGATGGTTACTCGTGGTTGAATCAGCTCTGAAGTAGGCTTCTTTGGATGTGTCAAATCGTATCCTGTTGACTTGGAATAGAGCCAGAAACTAGACGGTGAGCCGATGACGATCGGATCAGGAATCTTTGTGTTACCGGACCCGTTTGGATGTGAGATTGAGGAGGCCATTGTCGGGTAGGTGATATCAAGGGCGACGTGTCCAGAAGTCCTTCGATGTTTCCTAGTCTCTACGAACTGGAGGAACAGGACAGAATGTTTTCAGAGGGCGCAAACTGATAGGACAACTTGGCTTCAATGCACTCGGCTTGGTTTGGCCGTGGTATGGGAAGACAGGAAAAGACGATTGGCTTCTCAGTAGATAGTAAACTTACATATACACTGCAAGGGCGTAGCCAGATATAAGTCGAAGGACATTCTAACATATCTATTGCTATACCCGACATAGCCGCTCGTTCGCGATGCGGGGCTGATCCAAGATGATAAGGGAGGACGCGTGAAGCTCACAGAGCTTCCTCTTTCGGCGAGCTTTACGCCGAAGTCGCATGGCGTCTCTAGATCTGCGCCGTGCTTTTGGTCCACAGGTGTTCTTCGATGACTTTCGACTCGCTGTCTGCATTGCATGCTGGATGAAAATGCGGAATTGGTGTTGAGGAGGGAGAAAGAGGAAGAGGGGAAGCGCGTAGGTACGCGTAGGCGAGGCGCGAAGCGAGGTCTTGTCACATATCGCACAGGAACGCCACCAAGTCCAGATGTCTCCTCGTGCACACGACATTGCAACGCTAACAGGCTGAACCACTTCACATATCAGTACGCGCATTGCCACTTGTGTACACCTTTCACAATACTAGGCGAAGGCAGCCGGTGCGGGACTTGGTCGCCCATGTCCAACCGAATTGCCACTTTCCGGAAAGCATCGCGAGAGGACGTCGGACTGCCAACCCTCGTGAACTCACGGAGATCAATAAACGGACAGACGTCTTCTTGTGCACACTACTTTACAGCGTAAGCGGCCAGGAGCATCCTTGGTATTAGCACGCGCAGTCCTACTTGTGGAACCTTCATACTAGGAGGTACCAACAAGAGGCAGCCAGCGCATGACTCGGTCCCACATGTTGAACCGGATTGCCAGACTCTTAAAACAAAAGAGCATTGCCCGAGGACGTCTGACTGCCAGACGAAGTGAGCCCGCCAGGTTGCTGAATGACAGTAAAGCTCAAGTTACCGGCAAACATCTCGCTGTCCTCATCGATGGCGATAATGCCTCAATCAAGCACATCGGGAGTCTTATGGCCAACGTAACAAAGTATGGCAATCCCAGCGTGCGACGCGTGTATGGCGATTTCACAAACCCTGGTCTGAGCCGCTGGAAAGAATGCATGCAAGAACACTCCATCAGAGCAATCCAGCAGTTTGCTTATGTCAGCGGCAAGAACTCCACTGATAATGCGATGATCATTGACGCTATGGATCTCTTACACACGGGATGATTCTCTGGTTTCTGTCTGGTCTCAAGTGATAGCGACTTCACACGGCTAGCTAGCAGAATTCGGGAAGAAGGCGTTGCCGTCTACGGTTTTGGTCGCACTCAAATCACGCACAAAGCATTCATAGCCGCACGCGATCAGTTCACTTATCTCGAAGCCTTGGCCGGGCCAGCATCTATGAAGCAAAATCCTGTGTCGCAACCTTCCTCTACCGCCATTGCCAAACAATGTCCAGCTTTGACATTGATCCCAACGACTGGAATTACAACAACGCATGACAACCCAACAAGGAAGCACTTCGGCCTCGACGAAGCCGCTCGTCGAGGCATCGTAGAAGCATTCAACAAGAGCACTCCGAGCCACAGAGACTTCGTCCACCTTTCCGTGTTCGGCAACCAGCTCCGGTACTTCATCAACACTCGCAGCTATGATTACAAGCGACTCGAAGACTTCGTCAAAGCTTCTGGGATTGTGGACGTGAGGCTTTGGAAGAATCCCACGTACCTCAAACGAGGGAATCGGCAGGGGCCGCTTACTGGGGTGCGTCTCAAAAAGGGAATCGACATAGAGCACTTGGTGCCCACCAGTGGTATTACAACAACGCATCCCACAGAGTCCGAAGTCTTAAGTCAATCTCAAGAGTCAGCCGTAATACCGACCACCGGCCCGACAACAACGCATCCTACCGAGCCCGAGATCTTCGGCCAATCTCAAGAGTCAGTCGTGATACCAACCAGCGGCCGGACAATAACGTATCGGCCTGCGCCCGTAGATCAACCGCCAGCAGTGGTCCCAATGACCAGACCGACGACAACGTCCTCCCTTAATCCCAAATCCACGGATCAACCGCCAGTAACACCAGTGATTCCGCTAGCCGCACCACAAAAACCGCTCTCCACAGACCCTAAGACCCTGGACTAAAGTGAAGAACCGGAAGTAATTCTATTACCCGAACCACCATCCACGCCTCGCAGCATGCTCAACATCCTCTTCCCATCTTCAGAATCGCCGCTGATACCGCCATCCGAACCAACAACATCTCATCCCACCAACCCCAAAATTTCATATCAGCTCTCAGACTCGACGCCTTTTCCGACAAACGGGCCAACGATCACATACACCTCCCAGGCCAAACCCACCGAGCCCATGCAACAGCAGCAGCAGCGCGACCTCGGCCTCGATAAAGCCACCCGCCGCGCCATCACAGAAGTAATCACCACAACCCGCGTCCTCCGCCACTCCAACGACTTCGTCACACTATCCGAAGTCGCCGCCCAACTCGAAGCCATCTCGCCCAGCACGACGGCGAGGAACTATCACTACCACGACAAGAGCTTTGAAAGATCCATCGAAGCGTCTGGGATCGTTGAGGTGAGGTCGCCAAGGGACGGGGGAACGGCTCTGGTGCGCCTTAGGGATGGGAGGGGAGTGTGAGTGAGGTGCTTGGTAGAGTTGAAGCGCAGTCCTGGTAGTGTCCTTCGTGTAAGAGGCGCCGTTTCCTTCTTTTGCTCGGCAACTTTTTGTGATAGACCTAATGTTTGTGAGAGCTGCGTGCCGGCCATCCTGCTGCTCAAGCTGTGGGATGGCTATATACATCCGTTAGACCCGCGAGTAAGAGATTGACGATACACGCCCTACACCAAAACCGAGGCCTAGATCTGCAGCGCACAGGGCGGCAATTTGTCTCGTCATCGGTAGGGAGGATCTTGGCCGAGTTAGTATTCCCACGCGGCGATGATATAGACCGCAAGTTGGGTAATTGATGCCGTGGAAGTGACATCCTGCCATGTTTCTACCTGCATTGCCTTGCACACCTAGTAGTGAGAAAATACCTAGGTAAGTGAGAGACGTCCTTGTCCTGGAGATCTTCGAACATCTCCAATATCACTCGAGAATGTCTGATTTGCAGCATGTGTGGATAAAGATGAGAAGTTTTGAGATCTTCAATTGCACGGGAATCATGCTTGCAGAGTGAGAGGCAGCCTAGGTCTTCACTTACAGTATGCCACTACCTTAGTGTACTATCATGTTGATTGTATTTCATTTCTCCTCATATTTCAAGCTGCGTAGGATAGATCGCACCTACTTCTGCAACTTGTGTCTTGCATTCATGCTTCTGCTCTGCCCTTCCAATTCACCATCATCATTCCTTCCTGCCTATTGCTCGTATGCAGGCAAGCAATGTGGCAAATTGCCATCTCACTTCGTCCCATTCAGCGCACAAACCCCCTCCTCCGTTCCAAACACCCTCAACCTATTCCCGTAAACCCTCCAGAAATCGCCTCCGAACCGCGGCATACCGCCTTCGATCCCTTTCTCCGCGACAGGGTTCTTGAACCTGCTCATCACGAAGGGATCGTCGGGGCTTTCTGGTGGGAGAATCGAGTCGCCGCCTGACTTCCAGGTCGCCCCAAGCGAGGACGGGACAAAAGATTCGGCTTTGGGTGAGAGTGAGAGGAGAGGGCTGGAGGTACGTTGGTTCACACTGTTGCTCTTGTTGGCTGATGTTGTGGGTACTGGGAGGGTCGAGGTTGAGGAGAAGGGAGCTGGAGGTGGTTTGGAGGTGTTGTTTGTCGCTGGGTTGGCGGCTGTGCCGTTTAGGTTGAGTGCTTTGACTGCGGCCGAGAGGAGGCTTTTGCCTGTGCCGACTGCGGCTTCGACGGGGTGAGAGACTGCAGATAATCCGTCGATTTTGACGCCACCTTGACCGAGCTCATCGACATCATCTACGTATGCGCCCTCGCGTTCGAGTTTCATGGAGAGTCTTACCGCAACTTGAGCGGTCAGGTAGCTGTCGAACCCGGCCTCGTGGAAGACCTCGACGTCTTTGTACTTGCTGTGCTGTTCGTCGAGGACATCGAGTTGAATTTCAGGGTATGCGAGCTGGCGGGCGATTTCTTCAAGTGATGATGCCGGGTTAATGTCGCCGCAGTTGTGCGTTGCCATGTATTTTGTGTCAACGATGGTCGGCCAGCGTTTGTGGATCTCGGTCTGAAACTCTTCAACTGTAGCTGGAAGCGAGCCGATGAAAGCCTTGTAGAGGTATACCAAATCGAGAAAACAATTGTGGCCGACCAATACACGTGGACGACTACGCATAGCAGCATGCGCGCGGTCGAACTTTGCTTTATAGTCAGTAAGGTCTGCGAAGACCGGGTCGCCTGTCCCTGGATCTGAGGCAGACAAAGTAAGATCCAGGTTGCCAATGTTATTGCCGAGTAGAGCTTCCATCACCCAGCGGAATCCCTTCTGTCGGCCAATGCGCTCATCCAGATCTGCCTTGCGCGCCGCAGAGATACGCGCTTCTCGCTCTGCATCGAAGTGGACGATCTGCACGAGTCCACGTTTGGAGAAAGTCACCAGACGAGGATATTCTGCGCGTACGAGCTGGTGGACCAGGCGCTTCTCATAGCGAGTCAATTCTGCGGGAGGCTGTCCTTCAATCTCAAAGTCCGATCCCACTGGACCAATGTTCAGGTAGTCAGATGCAGCTGGATCGGCAAGCCATGCATCGACTTGCTCGCGAATGCGCTGCAGCAGGGCAAGAGATTCAAGGTCTGTTTCCTTGATTTGTAGGTCCGCAATCGCATCCTTCTTCTGTCTGTTCTCATGTCGTTCGCGAGCCTGCTTTGACTCTTCGCGCGACAAGTATGGCACGCCCACATTGAACGGCTTGCTAAAGTCGAATCCTACTCTCTTGAGGAAGTCGACTGCGCTCGTACTGAATGCAAAGTCGCGCTCAACGTCCAGCCCTTGGACCTCTATGAGCGGACTGAGCTCGAAGTTGTACGGCCTTGATATGTATCTTCCGGTTTCCACATCTTCCTTCACGCAAGTCAGGCCAATTTGCAGAATTGCATATTTCTCGGCGGCTTCTTTGACTTCCTGATAGCGCTCTTGCAATGAGGGTCGGCCGACGCGACGGTTGGCAGCGGGCTGTTTCACGGGTACGCCAGAGAGCTCGAGGTCGAAGGCGACGAAGTAGCTTTCGGAAATGTCGACGAGGATGTCGATGAGAAGCGGGTAGAAGGAGGTTTTGGTGACGTCCATGGCGGTGGTCGCGTGGAGGGTGGGAGGGTGGAGGGATGGGTGGTCAGGGCGATCTGCAGTGCGCGGATACTCTCATGCCTAGAGGATTGGGGAGAGAGATGGTATGTAGCAGTGCGGAAGGAAGTGTTGTATTGTCTGAGGGAGGGAGGTTGAGTTGAGAGGAAGTACAATGGTTGAGGAGAGCAGTCACGAGGGGCGTCTTCGCATTGGGTTTGCTTTGATTGTCCAAACTGCTTGCTGCTTCGTGGCGCAATGCACTTCACGTGCGGCTAGCCGTGAGTGGCGTGGACATGGCAATTGGCTATGATATGTTGGGTTTGCGCGTGCAATGCAATGCGAGCGTACAGTGAATGGACGGTAGAGTCATTCAATGCTGCGGTCTGGCCTGTGACGACTTCAAGCCCCTCTGCCCCTCTGAGCTTCCCGCCGGCTTTCCCTTTCCTCCACCCGTGAGCCGTGCCACCTGCGACTTGCAATCAAAACGCCACGAGTCACGACAGGAACACCACCCGCCGCTTACACGGCAAACCGCCTGACAAACAAGACTCCCGGCGTCAGACGTTCAGATTGCATTATCTGCCTCGATCACGGCTCCCGCATGCTGATTCATGCATCAAAGCTTGTAACGACGACACTGCATCAAAATCAAGAACCGATATCTCTGGAAAAACATCCTTGTCATCCACTAGACCCGCAAGCATGGAAGGTCCCACCACTGTTCGTTTGCAGCGCAGGCGCCATGAACTGCCTCCCGACAAATTGTTCGTAGAGCGCAAAGGTGGCAAGCGCAAGTTTCACGAATCCGTAGATGAGGGAGCATTGTATATCCGACAAAATAGGCTCCTGGACACCTCCAACGGCCAGGTCGAATTCGCCAAAGCTCCAGAAAAGACTCAAACCGAGCCTCCTACTCGGCCAACTCTCGAGACTCGCAGAACTTTCCACCTTAAACAGCCCTCAGGACAAGATACCAAGTCTCGCAAGCGAAAACAAGATGACGATTCACTCGCTACATTCATCGAGAAACGACACGAGAAACGACAGAGGAACATCGATGGCGACACATCCACAGCATCTTTTTTACCTGAGGTCGACGAGGAACCTAAAGAGTCAACACCATCAGCGCCACTGAAGAGGCCTGGCAGAGGGTCCGCGATCGATCCTCGCAACAAATCCAAACCAGCCCATCCGGAAAATGAATCCGTCTCCGCTCGCCAACAAAGGGAAATGGCTGCCCTGGCAGAAGAGATGCATCAGTTCGCCCTGGCAGAACTCGCCAAAACTCCCAAACCCGAGATCAAGACTAAGCCAAAACTCACTCCCTCTCGTTCACGCGCTCTGCACGATAAGCAGGCTGCACCTTCTGCCCGGCCATCTTCACAAGCCAAGGACACGGAAGACGATACGGCAATGGACTCTGATAGCGAGTTCGTCTACGATACATATGTTCTCGCTCCGGCGCCTCAGCCCGCACCAACGCCCATTGACGCCAACAATCCGGTCGAGACCACCAAGACTCTCGCCATCCCAAGTAATGTCGGATACCTGATCATCACAGAAGACGATGAAGATCTCTGGGAAACCTACATTCACGACCTCGAAGGCTCAGACTCCGAGCCAACCGATGAAGACGACGAGAATGGTATGTTTAGCCTCTCTTCTTGTACCACGTCATGTCCAGCATTCCATACTAACAAATATCACAGCCGAAGACTACTACGGCGCTGACTATCCTTCGGACGAGCTTGCCTCCGACGACGAATTCGACCGCAGCGGCGCAGCATACGGCTACCGCGCTCGTCGCGGTTCCAATGACGAGCAGTACGACCTCGACAACGATAACGATGACGAAATCACATGGAGCGACGAAGAAGACATGCGCATGATGAACCCGTTCGCAAAGAAAGCGAGCGGCAGTGGAAGTAGAGTTGAGAGGCAGTCTGCTAAGTACCTCGATCGTAAGCGCGAGTTGGAGGAGGAATGATAGATCTGTTTGTTTTGAAGGACCTCGATGGACTGCCGATGTTTCTAGCGGTCTGCATGGTGGCGAATCGAGGTGCATCTGGGGCGGTGAGACGAGGTGCATAGAAGGAAGTGGACGTGTATGCACCGCTCGGCGGAGCAGAGGGCTGTGCTGCAAGTTGCGGCGCATTGCGCATAGAGTCAACTTGGCACTGCATGTACATGCATACATACATACATACGTACGTACGCATACATGCACCTACCGACTGTGGAGTCGAACGAATTCAATTCTTCGCTGCGATTATCTTCACACTTCCAACCCTCCACCCAAAGCCAGAAAAGGCAACAGTAGCAGACAAGTCCGAATGCGTCTAAATACGAGCCCCAAACGAAATCTATCTATAAGTTAATGCACAACTTCGAAACGCCACCAACGTAGCAAGCGGATGTAGCCTTCAATAAAGAAAAGCAGCCCTCAAGTTCGTGCGTCCTCTGTCTCTCTTCCATCGCCAGAAATTTCCACGCAGTACCTTTCTACGAAAAGAGACCGCGATCTAGAATTGTAGTGCAAAAGTACGTACGCTATTGAGACAAACACGATGTCATTGGGCATCTCGTGGCGTTTCTTGAATGGGGACGAAAGCCGACGGCAGACAGCGGCGGCGGCGGCGGCCGGAAGGGCGTGGCGTGGCGTGGGAAGTTCCGATTTCAAGCGTCGAAGGATTTTGTTTTGGGCGGCATGGATCGGATGTTGATTGATTGATTGATTTGAGTGGGATGTGTTAAGGTGAGAAGAGATGCGAGACGGTGGGATTTGAGAGGTAGTTGGCAGCGAGCGGGGTTGGTTGCGTTGAATAACAGCGTTCCTTTTCAGCGGTGAGGTATCGAAGATTGCGACGGGGACTTGGTGAGATGCCATGCAATAGCGGTGTCGTTGTGAGCAGTTCGCGACGAGGGGCAGGAGCAGTGAAGCGGGAGAGTAGTTTATTCGTCAAGTAATGAAGTTTTGGCTTCTTCTATTGATACAGAGGATAGTAGATAATACAGACTTTGGATCAAAGTATGACTCTGACGACGACGAGGTCTAGTCAGGCAATAAAGTAAGGTAAGGGTAGGCCAGAAGTAGAATTCAAGCAACTACCATGTAGTGACAGAAAGTGAAGGATAAGGAAATAGCGCAAAATGCGAGAGATGCGACAGAGACAGTCGGTAAGAAAAAGAAAACGTGAAAAGACAATAAACATCAGGTTCCATCCATCCCTTTTAGTCGAGACTCATCCTCGCTTCTCGCCTTCTTCGTGGCGCCAGCTTTTCGCGATTAACGTGATGCATAAACAGGATAAGAGAGAAAAAGGAAGGGGTGGTTCTTCGCCAAAAGTGCTGTGTCAAGAGGTCTCTGCCGCCCTCGCAATCAAGAGGGTTGGGTATCATGCAATGGAAGAACGTGGGTGGTGCTTGTTGTGTCGCGATGATCACAACGAACGAGCGTGGTCGACGACGACGGACGTCTAGTCGAAGTAGCCAAGGTTGGTCAAGAACTCCCTGGAGAAGTGGGCAGCCTTGCTCTCAACCTTGCCACGGTCGCCCATGGAACCGTCGGGGCCGGTCTTGAGGACCTCTTCCATGCCCCAGTTCTTGCGGATGCGGTAGTAGACGCTGGTCAAGCCATCCTTGGTGCGGAGGTTGAAGAAGGTGGCGAACTTGTCTTCGATCTCGGGCCAAGAGAGCTCCTTGATGACACGGTAGTACATGATGAAGAACTTCTGCTCTTCGCTGTAGGAGGGGCGAGCAGGGCGAGGAATGCGCGCCAGAGGCTCAGCGACCATGGAGGCGTGAGTGGGTTGTTGGTGGTGGTGAAGGTGGTGGTGGTGAGCGTGGGGAGGGTTGATGCTGCTGAAAGAGTTGGAGGAGTGGTAGGAGGTTGCTGATGAGGTTGCAGAGGCAGTCGACTCCATGTCCCACAGGCTGTCGTGACGCTTGACAGGGCTAGTGTTGATGCTGGAGAAGCTGCTGGTGGTGCTGCTGGGGTAAGATGCGTTGCTGCTGGCCCAGCTGTTTGCGCTGTGTGCGCTGCCGAAGCTGTTGATGCTGCTGAAGCTTCCGATGCGAGGCAGTTGAGGAGCAGAATAGGGGCCGTTAGAGTAGGGTGAGCCGTCCAGTCGCAATGAGGGAAGGGTGATGGGCGTCCTGGGACGCTCAGGTTGGTAGCAAGGCATCTGGAAGGCTGGTGCTGCGACTGGTACAGGTGCAGGCGCGGGTGCAGGCGCGTAGCAGCTGTCGGTCATCTCGGTATCTTCGCTGTTGCCAGCGAGGAAAGCGATGCTCATCTTGTGGTGCTGTTGGCGACCACTGTTGGCAAATGCCACAGGCTGTTGCAGTGTCATGGCCATTGTTGATGTTGTTGTCGAAGTGTAATCGTCGAACGATTGATACTGTTGTCGTAGATATGGAGGAAGTGAGGCGGGTTGTAGACAGTAGAGATCGAGCGATCTGAAGGCAGCCGGTTCTTCGGTTTGATGAGAAGAAATGTTGTGTGAAGTGAAACCGACGTGAAGAGGGAGGATAATAAGGGTTGATGAAGATCAGGGACGATGCTGGTGTTGAAGTATCAAGGTCCACCGTTCCCCTGGGACCAAGCGCACATATATGTGTGTCTCACTGGGCTCAGGTCTCGGATCGAACTAGATGAGGTTTTGTCACTTGGACCAGATAGGGAAACCCAAGTGGAACTCCCTGGATCTCCGACTCCTCACGTAGTAGTGCGTCGATTCCAAGAGCCCGGGTCTCAGTCCTTGCTCCCCGGTGAATGGGGCGATGCAGGGTCGAGGTAGAATCGATGTAGTTTCCAAAGCGGACCGTCCGGGCGGACACCTGGCGACACTCTAGGTCGATGAGGTGGATCCGGATCGCAGCCGCGATATACCTGGGTACTGCAAAGCGCCGTAAAGTGTTAAGATCGATCAGGTTGAGCCCACCAGAGATGACTGCGAATTTAGTTGCCGGGGGCGAGCGCTAGAGGCTGTGCCTGCATGCAACAGAGCGCAGGGACTTATAAAGACATATAACAGGAAGTGTGGGCCAGTAGACTAGCTTTGTGCGGCTGTCGGATGGGATCCGGATCGTCGACTGGCGTGAGGGTGACAAAAAGTGCAGGCTCCTGAGAGTGAAACAGATTGAATCTACTTTCAGCCCCGGCTTTTCAATGCAATAGTAGGGAAGGTGATATCAGACAGCTGAGTCTCACCAGACGTTAGCCCCGCTAGCCGACTAGGTCAACGACACCCCGGTACCAGGGACTAGTCCTTCACAGCCAAGAACCGACCAGATCGTGCCGACCAGTCAGTTTTCGGCAGCGTATTGGCGATTCCAGAGATACCCGACCGAAGCGGAGAGACCGATTGTGGAGGATAGAGTTTGACACTTTATGCGTGCGCCGCCTTTGGTGCCCCAGGCGATGAGATGCTGCGGGTGCCGCCGCTCACACCAGTCGGCAGGCTCGCTGTCCGACGCAACCTTTCTCTGTGAGGGGAAGGCATCTGGGTGAAGGTTGACGGCATTTGGTAACCTAGAGTCTGCCCTTGCGTGTATGGGGAATTGACAGTGGCTCGCTGAACTCTGCCACGACTTCGACCAGTCATCACTGTACGCGGTCGCGGTGAATCTATCGTTGACCCATGGCTACGCGTCTGACCTGCTGGGTTGGCATCCTCAGCACGTCGAGAAATGCCAGGCTTGCTGTACGCGCACGAATTCAGCGGCCGCCCTAGGCCCCGTCCAGCGCCTGCTAACGGTTTGGCCTGGGAAAGGCCTGTTAGATACGGGCGACATGGGGTTTAGAGTTCATGACGGCCAGCAGAGGAGAGGTAGCTGGTATATGACGCTGCAGAGGCGAGCCGTCCCACCCAGAAAGCTGCCTGGGGCCTCACGACTCGCAAGACTGTTGCACAGAGGTCACGATAGCCAATAATGGCCCACTGCATCCTGTCAGCACGACTGCAGAGGCGAGATCGTTGCACCGTGCCTTACCGCTGCAGGAGGGCACCAGGCTGGAAGGCCTCCGGAGGCAGCTCCATGAGCCTGCGTGCACTGCGAGCCTTGAGCCTGATCACCGCTCGCGGCCGCTGCATGTCTGTCTGTATGCAGCTGTGGTGTTGTCCCACCAGCTGGGTCAGGTTTGGCTCCCGTCCTGGAGACGCCATCCGCCAAGCTCTGCAGCCCTAGTCAGGCCCACATACCGGCGGCCCGCTCGTTGACAGCTTCCGATAGTGTCTATGGTGCTCGCTCTAGCTGCAGGGCATCCTCGAACCAGGGCGTGGACGCAGCATGACATGGTGGACTGCTCTCCAGCCTGCACGCATCCTGCCACGCTGTGTGGACTCGATGGCCTGCTAGCTGGGAGGTGCGCTGGCAGCAAACGCAGATCTCTCTGTCCACCCGGACATCTTCGGCTGCGCAGGCGGTACCTTGCCTCCCACGCCGCCTCCTCCCACGCACTTCACGGCGGTAGGGATCATGGAGTGTTTGCGGGCAGGGTGGCCGTCGACTTATGCAGCCATGCCACGCCGAGCACGCCACATCCATGCCTACTGTGCTTCCTTCGCTGCTCGTCAGCGTGCGCCAGACTCCATTTCCGCGAGCCAGCGTCGCACATTTTAATGCACGAAATGTTCCCACGCGACGCACTTCGGCGCCCTCCGATGGTCGTTATCATCGTTGTTCACCAGCGAGAGTTGATGTTGACATTCATCTCCAACAGCGTCCGGGTAATTTGTCATGACCACTGAAAATATCACTCAACTGCTAGGTGGGCCGCTTCCGCAAGACCCTCGCGCCCCTCCAGGATGGCGGAAGATACATAGCCACAAGGTACGTATTCCGTCCTCTGCTAGCTCGTGCGACTCTCTTGCCCTACTGGCTATTGCGCAAGCCACCCAGCAAATTGGAAGCCTAGATTGCGTCTCATCCTACATCACTCAACTAACCAGAAGTATCGGTCGATGCCTGACTCATCAACCCAACCACAATCGTACGCTGTCGCAGGCCGAGTCTTCACGCTATACCTGAGACGTGAGCTTCTCATCAGCACGAAACGCGACTCTTGCAACTTCTTGTGCTTTGTCCCTTTCCAGCAGGTCGACTGCTACAAGCGCGAATACAGGCTCTCATAGCGCAACGCTCGTCTAAGCAGGCCTGATGTCAATAATTATTAGCTGGCTCATCAATTCAACTCCACAGAAACGGGGATCGCGTCGATTCGCGCTCCATCCGGAATCTGCTGAGCTGAGATAGAGTTTGACGGGGACCACCGTCCGCTCACACAGCGCACGCCGTTGCGAATAGTGGCCGGGCCGTGAGGAATCTGCAGCCTGCCCCGGAGCCCCCGCCTACCTTTCACGATCCCGTGTGTATCGCTAAGTAACTCCAGATCAGATCCAACGGACACGCTCGGCGGTCGCGTTCTTGCGGCTCAACAATCTATCGGTTTCTCGGTTTCTTTCAGGTCTGTAAACCGAGTCAAAATAGTGCCGTCACCTGAGGGTAATCTTCACCCGTGTTGCTTTATACGAGCATTACCAACGGTACACACCTTGGCAAGGCTGGTCATCGTCGACAGCTTTCTCTGGTACACCAGACAGAGCAGAGGCGGCTCTTCACCAGAGGTGTCTCAGGCTGGCGGGAGTCGGTCTACAAAAACAGCTGGCAGGCCTGGACTGGTTGGCCAAGCGGATCTGCAGGTCATGCACTTGTACTCATGTCGATCTCGACAAGTGCAACTTGTGAACGCAGTAAAAACAATTGCGAGCCACGACTTGCAAGCATCTTCAACTGCTAGTGACGACGCGACCAACCTGAGACGACAGGCGGTGATGGTGCCAACACATCTTGTCTCACGTGGGTTTGCTCATGCGCGACGTACCCTGCAGAACAAACCGACAGGAGCGGTCTGCAAAGACACTCACGGCACGTCAACCTGCACGTGAAGCTCGATAATATTGCAGCTGCATGGTACTCTCAGGCCTGGATGCGTCTGAAGAACCTGCGGTGAGGGAACGACAGCAGAACGTTGTCGGTACCACAAGTGATGTAAAGATGTACGACCTTGTGCCTTCAAAAAGGTCACATTATCTCGTTGAGTAATAAGTGCAGTCCGGGCATTGGAGGGCTACGACTCCGGTCCATCAGACTATCGGTGTTCGCCTGTTTCCTCCTTCGATGGGATCACTCTACCACGGTCTCGACATTCAACCTATCGTCACGAACAATCCTTCGAGGCAACTAGACCACCTCTTCGACAATCCGACGTCCGACACGATTCACCAAAATGCCAATTTTCTCAGTCTTCGAGTCAAGCTCCCAGCATTGAATGTCTGGTACACCTCCCCACCACCGCACCACAAGCATCTGCCCACCGTTGCATATTCGGAGGGGACCTCCGCTACCCAACCGCTGCCAAGCTGTCTTCACGTCAGCACAGACTCGACCTAAAACCTTTCGGCCTCAAGCCCAAACTCAAACGGCGTCTTGATTCGCGACCCGACGATTCCGCCGTCTCCGCTGGAATCTCCAGCTGACGCCAGAGAGTCGGCCCGCCGCCCGTCCTGCTAATGTAAACTAATCGGCCGTCCAAACCAGCGGGTCTCGGTCGGGATGACTTGCTTTAGCTCCCTTTGAACCCATACTTTGGGACGCAACCCAACGTCAGGACTATACACATTCTGCCTGAAAGAAGCCAAGCGGGGCCCTCAACTGTGGATGAGATGAACGATAGGTTTTAAGCCGCCTCGAACTGGCACTATCTGGACTCTGGCCTTTTCGCGCTTGAGCGACGCTATCTGCAAGAACAGTAACCCATCTTCTGGTAGCAACAAACCTACTGCATCCTAAAGGCGCCGGCAGTTGTGCTGGCAATTCAAACTCAGTGGCAAGAACGATCGTCGCCTATTTGCGCAAGATCTGTACGGATCAGTCCATCTTCCTGTTCCAGACGGGATCGCAGGTCATCCCCAGCGACTATAGGCAGGGGACGCCTTAATTGAATCCGGCTTCCGAAACAAGCTCCTTCAGTTCTTGAGGCCCTTGAACTCTAGGAGTGGCTGCGGCTGTCAGCTGACTTTGCGCCTAGCGGGATCTCCAGCCCTGACTACATAGCCGCTCAAGACAAGGCTCGCGCTTCATCAATTCCGGCAGCCCGGTGCTATATCGATGCTGCGCCTACATATAACAGTCCACATTGAGAATACGCCCTCCTGCTTTAGGCCTTGCCTCGATCTGTCTGCTACTGCAGGGGTTCGCTCAGGGCGATGACAGATTGCAGCTTTGTACCTGCGTAGCCGGGCATTGATCAGCACAAGCATCAGGTCTTGAAGGTTCCCGCTTGCTCGGATCCGAACCACGGTTACCACTATTCTGGGGAGCATCAGAGGTGTCTCGCCGCACGGAGGCCGCCGGAGTGGCAACAATCAACCAGCGGATGGCGCTCCGTAGCCCTGAAGCGGATGGTGGACCATGTCAACGTCCTCCAAGGTGTTCACATCTGACAGTGTACCAGACATTGAACAACGGCACACCATGATTCGTGCAGACGTCAAGAGAGCAGATTACCCCAACAGCCTGAGGGCGCACAGGAATGGAGTTTGACTCGTAGAAGTCACAGGTAAAGCAGTTGTTCGAGTCGCATCGTTTCGCCCGCCGCGGGACCCGACCTCATCTACACCACATCATACCACTATCACCATCCGACCTATATCACACAGCCTCCGCTGCAGGAACACGAAATTTGCCGGGCCCCATCACCACCCACCAATTCCCTGCAGCTTCGTTCCTGCATCAAATAATCAGCACGCAGTCCAACTCCGGCGCCTTAACACGACCCTCATATCACCTCCTGAAACATGCAACAGCACAGTCATGTGCAAGGTACCCGCCTCCCCAAACAGGCCATTGAACTGTCTCCTGCTACGTACAGATCTGCAGCCCACGTATAGCAGGCCCATCGCTATACATCCGCGCCTTCGCCCATCGAGCGCCGCGGTGGCGAAGAATAGCATCTAGGTGCCCCTGCTACTGACTAACTGCGCAGCGGCGTCACCGTGCTTGCCATTGCGTCGCCACTCCCCTCAGCCGTGCAGCAAGCCTGTATCTGCAATAACAGGTTGTTGGGACCTGGCGGAGATGCGCGGGCATAGCACAGATCCGCACGAGCACTTGGTGCTAAAGAAAGGGACAATATGCAAGGTACCAGCCCAGCGTGTAATATGCGATCTGAGCCTGAAACTTAAGATCATCACAGACGACGCGCGATCTGAGAGAGACCGTCACAAACCACCGTCGCATCAGTCAATCTTCGCCTGAAACTGGGAGTGATTGTTATCTTCCAAGAAAGACGATGACGAAACAGTCATCCAACTTCCCAAGTTGGCCAACCCAACCTCCCCAACTGAGAGTTTCCATGAGCTTCCGAGGGTCATAGCCCCTGTGATCCTCATGTTCTCAATTCGAAATTGGAATTGGAGACAATAACCGTTGTGACGCAACCGTCCGTTCTGTCTCCCCACTGGCGCGGACTGTGATGAGAGCCTAGTCGAGGGGCCCATAGAGAAACCTGCTAGAGACCTGACTGTGAAGGGCTGGATCGCCTATATCCAATTTCCGGCGTTCTATAGCAGTAGTAGTGAGTACTAAATGGTAAGTGGCAGTACCACCTACGCTACAGTAAGTAGTACGTATTGCGTAGTCTGATCTACTCCATCTCCCCTTTCTCGAACAATCAGCAGAGCGGGCAAGAGCGGATATCTTCGGCGCAGAAATGCATGTGCAAGACGTGTCTAGACATAGCTGACTTTGACGCCCATTCCCACCGTGCGCCGTACCTTGTCCCAGCTGTCGGCCAGAGCACGCCGCATTTTCACGCGGATGTCCCTGCGGGCGGCCAGGAGTAGGAAGGCGAAGAAGAACATGAGCAGGCGGGCGTTGAGGAGCGAGGGTCCGAGGTTGTGTCGCAGGTGGTGAGCCAGGGCTGTAAGGCGTGTGAGGAGCGTTGTTGGTTGTTGTGAGGATGGGGTGGATGGGGTTTTGCGGGCGGAGCGTGAGGGATGGGTGCCATTGTTGCGGTTTGAGTTGTTGCTGTTGCTGTTGCCATTGCTGCTCGGTCCGTTGGTTGAGGAAGATGAGTTGTTGGAAGCCAGTTTTGCAGCATTTGCTTTCTGCTGCTGCTGTTGCTGCTGTTCTTGCTTCTGCCTCTCACGCTCAGCTTCCTCGACACGCTTCTTTTCTTCCTGCTCACGCTTCATCTTCTCCTCTTGCATTTCTCTCTCACGCTGCTCCTGCAACTCGACCTCCCTCCTCTTCAAACCCTCCTTCTCCTCCTTCAGCCCATCCAAAGCCGCCAGGAAAGCCTCTTTCCTCTCCTCGTCCAAATTCCCACATACCTCCACGAACTCTTTCGCATACTCCCACTGCCCAACCTCCGGCAGTACATGCAGAGCATACAGTTCCAACACCTTGATCCTCGCCTGCAGCGCCTTGGGACTAGCACTATGCGTGCTCATGGGCGTGCTCACCCCATCATACCCCAAGATACCCCCGGCATCCTCACTACTAGCAAGATAGCCCTCCAAGCGTCCCTGATTCATCCTCTGATCCGGCATGTGCCCAAGCAACAACGTAGCCAAATTCACCACAACCTCAGCATCAACCTCTCCCTCCTGCCCACCGTACCCTCTCCCCACAATCTCCTCCCACACAGTCCCCTCGCGCGCCTTGCGCATGACAGCCCTCCAAGCCTCCACGTCCCCAAACTCTTTAGCGCCATCCTCAGATCCCAATTCCACTACCGCGTGAATCAAGCTCAAGTAGAAGACCCAGACTTTCGTGCGCGTGCCACGCGAGCTCTGCGCGACTGGCGCAATGCCATGTCCTTCATCCTCGGGGTCGGCGTTCACAATCGTGTCAAGGACGTCCCAGGCCTCGCGGAAGCGGCGCGTGAGGTAGAGCTGGGTTGCTTGCTTGTAGGTGCGGACAATGAGGTTGTTCGAGCTACGCGAGCGGGAGAGCGACGAGAGAGACGAGGAGAGATAGGCCGAGTCGGAGTCTGGGTTGGTGCTCTCTGTGAGCGTTGCAGTGCGGGAGGGCATTGTCGCGAGCTGTGCTGTTGAGCTCTTCTGATGCACTCAGCAGCGGTTAGTGATGGTGTCCCTTGCTAGTGCCTGTATTAGGGCGACAAGAAGGAGTCGTCTTGATTGCGGTTGCGGCGTTTGAACGAGCTCTCGATCTGGGAAGCCGAGAGCGTGCCGAGGTCAAAATGCTCATATCTAACCCTAATGAACCCTTCTTACCCCAATCCCGACATTCATCGAATGTTAAATAAAATAGCAAAGAACAGGCCTTCCCACTCGCCAGGGTTTTCAATGGCTATCCGAGTTTGAATATCAGCTTATGTGGCTCTTGGTTTGACGTGAATATTATTTCGGGACTAGAATGTCGTTATCCAGCTATGTCTACATTACCAAGTCTCATGACACCGATTATACTGATACATGTCGCCAACTACTCCATGCAATCATTGGAACCAAGAGTAAGCACCAAGCCCGCTCTTCCGTCTGTCGACGCACCTATCGGCAGGAATTGTCATTGCAGTCGATCTCACATCGTCACCAAAGACCCAGAGACCTTCGCTCTTGATAGACAGGAGATGAATCATGAACGAACAGACATACAACTCAAGTCTACATGTACCAACGAGCACGCAGCACACAGACAGTAGACGGAGAAATCGCGATTGGAGACCAGAAAAGATAGCATGACATACGAGAACGCTCATAACACAACAAAAGTGCGTAGCCCCACCCGACCCTGGGGCCCATGTGTATCTTCAGAAACAATGAAAAGTAGAGACTTCTCATCTCATTCGAGTCAAAGGAGTGCATCAAGCAATACCCACCGCGCTCACTTGCTTCCCATCTTCTCCTTCTCCCTCTCCACCGCCCCCTTGAGAGCACCCAACCTCTCCTCCGTGATCCTGATAGCATCATCAACCTGCCTACCCCTCATGCCCTCGCTCTCCAACCTCTTGCCCATCTCCTTCTGGCTAAGGATTTGTTGTCTCCCACCCACGACCGGAGCATGCAGCCCATCCAGGCCAACACGATCCTCAAGCCAATCCCACAGCTCGCTCTCTTCCTTGCGCCACAGTTCCTCATAAGCGACAGCGCGCTCTGCAGGGCCCGAGAAGCTAAGACCGCCGTTAGAGCTGGCAGATCTCGCGCCGAAGAACCAGCTGTACATGAGCAGCGTGAAGAGGACGGCGATGACGACTTGGGATGTGAAGAACGGTTGAAGTAAGGAGGCGAAGGGACCCAAGGGTCCGCGCAGGGGTTCGAAGAGGCCCCAGTTGGGCTCTTTGTCGGCAGGCGTGGCGACGCGCTGTTCGATGGCAGGGTCGGAGTCGGCGGATTCTTTCTTGCCCTTTCTCTTGCCTTTGCGCCCGGCGGCGCCGCCTTTGGCGAGTGCTTTCGTTGAGACGGCGGCGGTGAGGGCTGCGATGATGTCCTTGACGTATTGGGTTTGGCCGCCTTGGGCGCCGCTTTCGATGGGTCCTAGGATGTGTTAGTATCTCATATGAGGAATGAAAGAAGAGATGGAACGGCATACCTCGCAGCCAGCTCTTGCCGGTCCACTCGATGGTGCAATTGGCGATCATGCGCGTGCTGTTGCCCGGACCCCACATCAGACAGTACTTGGTCTTCGTGGTAAAGATGTTTCCACTGGGAACATCAGGAGTCTGTGTGCTGCAGTTGACCGTAACTGCCTTCTCCAGATCGAACGCTTCGAGAGTATTGGTGGTGATGCACTTCGTTTGCTTCGGTCCGACGGGTCCATTCAGCGGCTTGATGTACGAGAAAGTCAACGACTTGTGATCATTGTCGAGCCCGAATTTATCGTCTTTCAAGTCAAGTTCGCGAGACTTCTGGTCGTCAACAAGCCACTTCTTCATGAAAGTTGCTGAAGCTGGTCCGAACATCAATGAGTACACCTTGCCCAGCGGCGCAGGTATTGTCACATCGGTAAGAGGTCGATCGTAGTGCTCGGCAGTGTCGGTGCACTCTGTAGGTGCATGGGCGGGTGGGCCAGGGAAATCGCCGCCAGGCGAAGTGCCAGCGGCAGCAGCCTCAGTGGCGTCCATAGTCCGTGAAATGTTGCCGTTGAGAGCCGCTGCTCCTGCGAGCGGCTGTGCAGACGTCTTACGACTCAGTATAGGCTCGCCAACATCGCTACCAGCGATGCTACGGCCTGCATCTGGCTCTGTGTAGCTGTCAAAGTCATCATCATCATCGTCCTCGTCGTAAACTTCATCCTCGGAGCCCTCGTCAGAGTCGTCTTCGGAGGCGATCGATGCTGCCTTCTCGGTCTTGTCACTTGCTCCGACATTATCAAGTACCACTCCGTTCAACGAGCTCTTAAGCTTGGGGTGGCTGATCTTCCAGATACCAATTAATAGCTCATACGTCGAATCACGAGCAACAAAACTTGCAAACGTGTTCCTCGCATGCAGTGTCTGGATCACAATCGCATTCGGGAACACCACGGCTGTGTTCTTCTTTTCAACCGAAACAACCTCATCAAAGCTGATGACCAAGTTGGTCACCCAACCAAAGATGTTACTGCTGAAACAGATGTGACCTTCCGAAACATACAGCCGGCCTTGTAATAATATCTCTTTCTGCAAGGCAGCACTGTAGTCTTCGATCAGATAATCATCCTCTGGGACGCTGCGGAAAAGCTGATGGAAATCCTTGTTCCTTTTGCTGCTCGCCACAGCGAATCCAGTCAAGCGGTGACCAGGCCCAGCAGCCGCTACGGAGGAGAAGCCGCTAGCGCTGTCCTTCAAAGCCGCTGCAATACTGTTGACCGCGGTTGCATTGGTGGTTGTCGTCGCGTTACTATTCTCGCGATGCCGTCTTCGCCGACCACTAAGCTTGCTCCGAACACTACTCGAACGCTTCATGCCATCGCCGTCGGCGCCAGATCTCGGAGGAGTCTGATCACCGTTTAGCGTGAGTCGGTCTTGAGAGGCAATGGAAAGAGGTCGAGCTCCCATTGCCTGACTGACAGTGGAAGCAACCGGCTTCTCGTATGCCGAAGATACAGCCTTTGCAGCCGCATCTTCCTCCATCTTGTTGGTGGGTGCTGCTCCGTTTGTTTCGTCATGCTGCCTTGGCAGGTCGGTCGTTGAGCTCATCGGCGTGTGACGATTCTCAGCCATGTCTAGATCTGCCAGGCTGAGGTTGCCTTTCCCGATGACAACAGATTGCTGCGAGGTATCCGTGCTACCGTCTTCTCCAGCTCGAGATATACCTCCACCGTCTTCTGTACTTTTCGCAGGTACCGGTGCCGCCTTGTTCTTCGCCCCTGTATTTATGCTGGTGCTCAACTGATCGGCAGCCTTCTGAGCTACGTTGAACACAGAAGAGAAAAAGCCAGACGCAGTTGTCGGTTGTGTGAGTGTTCCACCGGGAGTTTTGGTTTCCTCAAGCGTCGGTGTCAGCGGAGCAGGGATGGCATTTGAAAGCTTGCTCGGTAGATTTTGCGATTGGGCACGGCGGTGTCGAATGCTATCGACTGACGATAGTGGTTTGCTTGGCGATTGCTTTGAGCCAGGACTGGAAAAACGTGGGAACGTTGAAGTGGAGGGATCCGTAGGTGTCGGTGGTGTGACCAATGTTGTTGGAGTCTCCGGTCGGCTTTGTGGAGATTCGGGCAACGAAGAGGAAGTATTGATTCTGCCTCTGCGAGGAGTATCTGTTGGTGTATGAATTTCTGCCTCACTGGGTCGGGTTGCGGCTGCAGGTGGGGTTTCAGGAGCTGCAACGGTCTCTGCTGACGGCTGAACGGCTGAAACAGGTTCTTCTGGATCTGGACCTGACTGAACTTCAGGCGATTCTTGAGGCTCTGCAGTCTTTCGCTCCGGTGAAGAAACACTACCCCTTCTGCTTCGCGGCTTGAACAGTCCTCCGATGCCTCCGAGAACCCCGGATTCTCCTGCGACTCCTGATCTTGATGATTCGCCTGACTTCCTACGATTACGGGCAAATCCAGCTCTTAGTTTGTCTGCAGGCGATGGGCTTGCGTTGCGATTGCGTCTGGCGGCGCCTTTGGCTATTGAGGGAGTGGTCTCTCGTGGTTCGATGATCTGTGGAAGGGAAGACGTTGAGTCGTTGGAGCCAAGAGCGGGAATAGAGTCGTTAGGAACCTCTCGCGAAAGGTCCGATGTGGATTGCGATTGTACAGGTTCGGGCTGTAGTTGCGGAGAGGAGAGGGTCAGGAAGGCTGCGTGGGACTGACGAGGGGAGATAGTCGGTCTGGTCGGTCTTCTGTGGGAAGCAAAAGGGTTAACGAGAGTAAGAGCGCGCAAGCAATCTAATCACTGAGCGAAAACAGTGTAGCATTTGGCAGACTATGCCTTTGGAATGGCCTGCGAACACAGGCAACAGGATACCACTCAACACTAGGTATAGATGGGAGCATTGGCAAGGTGGAGAGAGGTCATAGCGTAAACAGTTCGAGACGACTGGCCTTGCGGGAAGTTCGCATTCGGCTCGGAGCGTAGGGCTGACCTGAAGCATGCCGATGCTGACGTGCAGACAACACAGCGCTCGTCTGCACAGAGGGATGTTGGGTGTAGTCTGCATGGAAGAACAATGGCAAGCTATGAGATGTTCGGATACGTACCCATCGTGATCTGAGCCGTCGTCGGTAAGAAGACTACTGTTGCCGTCTTCGTCCAGAAGTGATCCCTCGGAGAAAGCTAGTTCGCCAGACTCGCCAGAATGTACTCCCAGCGTGTTGCTGTTGTTCTTGTCCTTGGCCTTCTCCTTGCGCTTCAACTTTTTGCTCCCGCGCTCGATGAAGGCCGACAGGCGTCTTCCAGACGATTCGTCGCTACCGCGCCGTGCATCGCTCGACCTTCGCGAGCGCTCGCGGACCTTGCCAACGGCGGTATCCATTGAGGATCTCATGTCGGCGGCGTCTGCTGAATCATCGCCGGTGGAGGATGCGCGGCTTGTGAGGGAGGGGGTGGATGCGTTGGTGTCGAGGTCGGTCTGGCTGCTGTTGTTGTTTGCTTTGGCGTCATGATTACCTCGTCGCAGTCGCGACACATCGCGGGAAGCGGCGGTGGCGCCAAGAGGTTCGGTAGCAGGCATTAGCGGTCCAAGAGGCAATGGAGCCTCGTTGCCGACGACCCGAAGAGCATCAACGGTACAGACACAAGCGATCGCTTGGGAGAGTTGGCAGGATTTCGTTAGGCTGGCGACCAATGATGCGTGCTGCACCGATGCTCGTGACCGGTCTGCCCTGAGGCGAAGTGGGATGCTTTGGGCCGAGGAGATACAGCACTCTACCCAGGAGAGCTTGTTAGGTGGTGGTGATTTAGGTAGCAGACTACCTAGGTAAGATATAAGATATCCAAACAGGCAATATAGGTATGCACGTAAGTATAAGGAAGATGGAGATAAGAGCACTGAATCGGCAGCCTTGCACCTTGCTCCCTGCACGGCTCGTCAACCTTCCTCCTCCACTCGTTCTGGCTGGACCAGCAAGCCTCATCTCTCGCCTCTCCGCATTCTTGACAAAGCCACTCCACCACTCCGCAACCACACTGCACGTGTCCTTGAAGCATCTCACATTACACCATCGAGATCAAGTGACACCACTGCGATAGAGTCACCCACTGCGCAACCTAAAAACAACCTCATGTCCCCCTAAGTTCATTCTCTCTTTCCTTCCCTCATCTTGTCCCACCTGAACAGGCCCATTATGGCCGATATCGCGCCCTTGAACAGCGTGAGTGAAAGCACCCGCCACTCTCCCTGGCCAAATCTAGTCTAACACCCAACAGGCACACGCGCACGCCCGCAAAGCGGCCCACGAGACAGGACAAGTACACTGGGATGAAGCCGCAGAGGAACACCGTAATGCTGCTGCCGACTTCTCTCGCGCCGCCAAGACCGCAGGCGATAGTGAAGCCTTGAGAGTGCTGCAGCTGCTCGAGGCGCAACATGAGAAGCTGGCCCGCATTATCAAGTCGCAGAACACCGTCCAGCTCAATGAGGCTATTGCCGAGGCTGCTACAACATCGACCTTTGAAAACAAAGAGCTCACAAGAGACGCGGCTCTTGCGCCTGAAACCGCATCCAGCGAGGCGAGTCCACCGAAGAAGACGTCAACATCGTCAGCCATCGCTGCCGCTAGACTTAATAATGCTCGCACTCGCGACGCTTCACCGTCTCTTGCACGTGACATAGCATCGAGGAGAGGTATACGTCCTCCCGGCCAACAGCACTCGCCCTCAGCTTTAGCCAGGTCTCGCCAGCTATCACCCGAGTCACAACGCAGAGCCAAAGCAGTAGCACCACGTATCCCACCATCAATCATGGAGACCTCCACCAGCCTACCACCGAAGAAGTCACGTTCGAAAGCGGAAGACGAGGGTTTCGCAAACTTCTATAGTAGTCTGACCACTGGCACCATGTCGAAGCTTTCGTCCGTCCTCGCCTACGCAGGATTACCTCTCACAGCCGAGGAGGCCCAGCAGACCGAAGCGCCACCACCAGAGAAATCCCACAAGGAAAGGACCAGTCGTACCGTCACCGCAGCGAACGAGCCTGATGTGAAAAAGTATTTCTCGAAAGCTGCACTCACAGCCATAGAAGACGAGCATCGACAACGTGGCGCTCATGGTCAAGTCTTTGGCCCTGCCGAAAGCTTCTATGTCGTCCAGAAAGGCGGTGGCACATACTCCTACGCCGACATCGCACGCAACCAGCAGCTCCATAACGCCACATTAGAAGAGGAAGAAGCATTCGTCGACGCCCAAGAAGGCATGCCCTCACCCCGACTCGGCCGCAATTCTACCTCACAGTCCAGTCGTGCCGCGTTTGGTAAGTCACGTACAGCAGAGGAGCTCGAACTCGAGAACACAACCCTCAAGACAACACTCGAGCAACTCGCGTCCCGCCTCGCCAACTTCGAAGTCCATGCCCAAGATGCTTCTTTCGCCGCTTTGTCACATTCCATGGCCAGCCTGCCCAGTGCTCCTCACACACCCCAACATAATGTACCGGAGTCCGCTCAAGGCTTACAGGATGCTTTGGACAAAGTTCGCGCTCTCGAATCTCAGATGTCGAGTCAAGCCGAACAGTACGAAAAGCTACAGGCTCTTGCGCAGAAGCAAGAGAAGAAAATCCGAACTTATCACAGTAAATGGGAAGACGTGAAGAAGAGTGCCAGAGAGAAGGAGAAGGCGAAGCGTGAGAAAGCTGCAGAAGCGAGTGGGAAAGACAACGGTGACGAGGCAGGAGCTTCCTAGATTCGTCGCAACAGAGCTTCATCAAATGGTTGATTGTTTCCGCAATTCCAATTCGTTCGGAAGTCGTTTAAGACGTCCGACGAAGGATTGCGCTAAGAACTGACTACTTCGAGTATGAGGTAACATGCCAAGCATCACGGTTCAAGCATGCCGTGAACCTCAAACACAATGAACGCTTTGTACACTCTACAAACGACTGCCAATAATCCAAATCGACTCTTCCTCTCCATCGGTCTATCAATTGCCATTCGTAGAGCAATTATTCCGCCATCCAATCTTCACACGTAGTCCACGAGATCAAGACGTCTCGCCATGAAGCTCCACGAGCCGCCTTCGGATAACGAGTTAAGAGGTATGCATCTCTGACGCAAACTCTCTCACTCCATCACGAGCCTAACCCTCTTGCTGACCTACACTCGTTGCATGCAGACTGGCTCCTCTACTGGAACCACAATGCCCTCCCAGCAGAACCCCAGCCTACCTCTTCCTCCACCGCCACGCACACCTCCAACGACCCGGAAAAGAGACCCTCGCCCCAAAAGCCATCCGACCAGACAGCAACGACCTTCACCTCGCTCCCAGCAGTGGAAGCCCTAAACCCTTCCCACCCCTCCCGGAAATCCACCCTCACAAACTTCCTCGCCCGCCCTCCAGTCCTCCTCCTCGGCCTCGCGTTCCAAATCTTCGTCTTCGTCTACCAGTTCCTGTACTTCCGCGAAAAAGGCCTCCCAGGCTTCATCGCCAACTGGCCGAGTTTCTACGCCATAAGCGCTCCAGCGAACACGTGCCTTTACTTGCAGAGCGTGGCTGGATTGGCGCCGATGAGCTTACCAGGACTGATGAGGGTGAGGTACGCGAAGTGGTCGATGAGAGGCATTCTTTTGCTGTGGCCGGTTTGGAGTTTGGGGCTTTGGTTGGAGGTTAGGAGGTGGTGATGAAGCAGAGGAAGGGGGAAGGAAATTGGTAAAGGGGCCGAGGCGACGAAGAATAAGGTATGCCGATTAAATGAAGTGGTTGCGCTCGAAGCTGGAATCTGGTGGTGGTAGGAGCTTGCGCATGGTACGTAGCACCGAGGCATACACATGCAGGTTTCACTCCAACATCGTGCCTCTTCTGCTAGCGTAGGGACTTGCAAAACTGGCCCTGCAACTGAGGTACCTAGCCAGATGCAATTCAGACATCAAGCTCTGCGCTCGCCTGGCAATTACTCTGCACGCTGAGTATTCAGTGTGAATAGTTCGTTGAAATGCTTCTCTCTGTACGATTGGTTCTGTTCGTCTTGTATCTGTCATCTTATAACAACAATTGCAAAGGAAAGAAAAGAAGAGAAAAAGAGAGAAAGAGAGAGACCTTCTTCCATGCAAGAATAGCATGGGTCCGCCTCATCGTTCTTGTCCAGTGCTGTGCATCACATGGTTCTCCCGTATGCCCTCCCATCGTTTCCCTGATGCCTTCCGTCATCACCGAAAAGCCGCCATCTCCTTAGTAAGAATTTGCAAGAGAAAGAAAAATTTAGAGAAAGGTCGTGTCTTGCCATCTCTTCGCCACTTGCACGAAAAAGGCACGCGTGCAAAAAGCAGCTGAAGAGAGGCGAAAAAGGAAGATAAGAAAATATACAGCTGACCTCTCCCCTTAGCCTCCCAAGAGGAGACAGGAGAGAAGGACAGAGAAGAGAAAGAAGTAGAGGAAAGACCGGGGCGCGGGAATATGCACAAGGCCCCCTTGGGAAAGCCCACAAAAACGCCGTCGCTAGTGTAAATGCAAAGGAAGAAAAAGATAGCCACCTCTTGCCCGTTCGTTCATCGGCAAGGCCTTTCCTTTCCCACCCAAGTTCCCAACCATATGTTTATGTTTTGTGTACGTTTTGCGTTAATCGTGATAAAAGTTTCGCCAGCCTGTGGGGTATCACCGAGAACGAGAAAGGAAAATAGTCTTCCAAACACCTAAGGAGTAAAGAACCATTTTAGTTCCTGCTTTCGAAGCTGCTCCTTGGGTCGGGGTTCCTGACGGCTAGTCTGCCGGATCCAAAGTCAAGGGGTCGGCTGTAATCTGTGTTGTCGGCCATGGAGATACGGCTGCCATTGGCCTCTGCATTGGCGAAGAGTGCGCTCGGATTAAGGCGCTGGTCGTATACGAGCGGCTTGCTATGACGTCGCGAGTCCATTTGATACAGGCTGTTGCTGGCATTACTTTGAGGTCCCAGAGGGCTGGAAGGTGAGACTTCAGAGCCTCCCACCCCGCCTGCGCCATAGAACGCCGAGTGTCGTGCACTGTGTGAGGGTCCAGCGGAGGAAGGGTCGTTGCTATGGTCGTCATCCGGAACAGGGTCGTGGTTGCTGCGAGCTAGCAGGCCGACTTTACTAAGGACGCTGACGTTGCGGCGCGGGCGAGGGTTTGCGGCGGTGGCCATTTCGGGGTAGCCGTGAGGGTTATTCGGATCCTTGTCGTTACGACGACGCCAGCAGAAGAAGAAAATTCCGAAGGCGAGAAGAGCGAAGAAAGCAAGGATGCCAATGACGATGCCAGCAATGGCACCACCGGAAAGGGAGTTGGAAGATGACTTCTCTGATTCGCTCTCTTGGCGGTCTGGTGCCACCATAGGTGTCGAAGTGACAGTCTCGGTAACAGGCTCGCCTGAGATTGTCACAACGCGAGTGCTGGTGACGGGTGAAGGGGTGGCGGATTCGGGGATTTCCGATGTCTCCGATGAGCTAGTCGATTCGGGAATTGGAGACGATGATGATGTCGAGGTCGGTGGGGGTGGAGTTGAGCTAGAACTCGATGTGGTCCTGGGAGGAGATGAAGACTAGAGATAGGAATGGTCAGCATGATAATTCGATCAAAGCCTTGGTTCGAACATCAACGGTGACACGGAATCCGCATTGAAAACACCAGAGGTTGCGCGCTTTTGCAGATTCGTATGTCGACCACCAGTACATCGCTTTCGCAAGGCTTTGCTTTGTTCATTGCTGACTCACGGAAGTGGGAGGATCGCTAGAGCTAGATGGTTCCCGTGATGAAGTTGAAGTCGTCTCTGGAGAAGACGTCTGCGACGATGTTAGGGCTTCGGCGGTCGAGGATGTCGTGGGACTCGGGGAGTCCGTGGATGATGGTTCCGGTGAAGATGTCGAAGACGAAAAGAACGAAGAAGACGTCCTTTCGCGTCGCGAAGAACTCTGTGTTGTGGAAGTACTAACCCTTTCGCTCGAAGAAGTCGAGGCAACGGTACTGCTTGCCTGACTGCTCGATCCACCGCCAGCCGTGCCAGATGGCGATTTGTCCAGAGCGATGTACCCATATAGACCAGAGTCGGCGTTTCCACAGCTGTTATCCGGGTACCCTGGACAGCCCTGGTTGCAGTCCGACGTATCGCCCTGATCGGCAGGGATATAGTCGGAACACCAACAGCTCTGCCATTGTACCACGGCAAAGGCGTAGTTGCTCCTACATTGATCCGAGCATGCTGCGTACGAGTTGTAGATGTCCGTTTCTGTGGATCGTTGTTAGTGTGAGGTGCTTGCAGAGCGCGGCGCGCCGTCAAGACAGGTAGGCACATACGCGAATTATAGTCGGATCCAGTGTTCTGGTTGGAGCAGTACTGCTGACTCTGTCCGCCGAATTGCGCGGCAGTGTTTGCGACACAGAGGGCAGCAGCAGCCAGCACGGCTCGTCGGTAAGGGAGCATGTTGTGATGCCTCATAATAGTACAATATGAATAGCGAATGGAAGTGGGAAACGAAAGAGGCGGAGGGAGGTCCTCGGCTGGCGCCCGGTTGCGGCTCTCAAAGCGAGCTCATGCGCAGGCGAGGTGCAGTGAAGGCGGAGGCGTGGTGGTGTGCGAACAGTCGGTCCTGGGCGAGGTGTGTCTTCAGAGGGTGTAGATACGAGAGTCCAAGGCGCCGAGCTGGCCGGATGCGAGATGGCGGCGGATTTGGACGTTGGACGAGCGTTGGCGGAAAGCGAATGATGAGAGGGGTCCGGCGATGGCAGGCGATGGTAGGCGTTAATTTGGAAGCAGATTTGCCGAGTCTGGAGGCACGCAGCAAGAGCAACACGCCGTTTGAGATGTTGTCGGTGGTGAGAATGGCTCTTGCAGTGATATTCGGTCTGCGATATGGACAGTGCAGATGCAAGAGAGAGCAGTGCCGTGGTGTCTGGCAAGAAAACTGCGCAATTC
This sequence comes from Cladosporium austrohemisphaericum, assembly GCA_022813715.1. Classification (NCBI taxonomy): domain Eukaryota; kingdom Fungi; phylum Ascomycota; class Dothideomycetes; order Cladosporiales; family Cladosporiaceae; genus Cladosporium; species Cladosporium austrohemisphaericum. Next base: position 64,389 of record JAKLLY010000033.1, read on the forward strand.
AGCAAACGCGATCTCTTCTCCCGCGCGCACGACTCGTTGGGCCGGGAGTGAGATTTTGATCGCCAGATGCGGGCGGAGAGGAGTGGGCCACTATTGCGCAGTAGAGACCGGTAGTGCCAACTTTCCTTGCCGCCAGAGCGAACTCGCGGAGAAGATCGAAGCAGGCATGGGTAAGGCGCCGTTTCATATCTCGCCGGTGGGCAGCACAAAGCACACACAAATCATCACTCGAGTCTCACTCTCGCCATGCCCGTTGGCCGCCGCTTCTGGCCATTGGCGCGTACAATCAGCCATCGAGTGCATGTATCTGCGAGCTAGACTCTTGCTGCGGCCACGCACGAGCTGCAACTCTCGCATGACGAATAGACTTCGGCCATGCCTTCAACCTCCACCGGCAATTTGGCATCAAAAGCAAAAGCGCATCGAGAGACGGCACGGCTTTCGCCCTGCTACCCGACGCCACCGACGCGATACGTTGCTTGTCATGTATCACCACAGCGCCCAAGCACTCCGAGCACAAGCACAACACGGCACGTCGCTGGGATTGTCGTCACACCTCGCGGACAGTGCGCCGGCGAGTGACTTCACCACGCGCAAGAGATCTTTGATCGCGTCGGAGTAGCAAAAGTGCAACCCTTGACTCTTGAGGTACCTCCCAAGGCAAGGCAGACCAAGTGCAAGCACGCACAGACAGGCACACCGGCACACATATCCACCAGCTCGTGTCCTTGTACCTTTGCCCATATTCTCCTTGTCCTTGCGTACCGCCCGTGCCGCTCAAACCTGGCAGCGGCATGAACGCGAGGGGCATACCGAAAGCAACCTCGCCAGCGACACCATGCAAACGTTTGCACGAAGGATCAAAATGTATCCGCAGCTATCGCCCATGTTTTCTCGCCACCCGCCACGAGCAGCTCCAAAATACAAACAGCTCGAGCGCCAAGTTCGCGATCTCAAAAACACGCCCCCACGCATCTCGTAACACAACAGCACACCAATTCTCCGCACGAATAGGACCAAGCCCGGATCGCCGCAAGCTTCCATCGTACCTCTGTACCGGTAAGAGCAAGGTAAGGTCGTGTTTGTACTCGAGTGGCTGACACGCCATCTCGCCTCCCTGCTTGCCTGAAGCTCCTGCAGGATGCGCCTGCGCTCCTAGCTGCTCAAGCGAATCGCCTGGCAAAGTGACATGAAACATGAAACATTAGATCGGTGAGTGGTCGTCGTCACCTCAATTCATTATTATGCGATATTGTTATGATTCTAGCGAAATGCGTTTCGCGGCTCGCTGCAGTCTTTCGTTACCAGCGTTATTCTCCCAACAGATGCGCCAATGTTGCCCAAAGCTGCTCCCCTCGTCCCTTGACCAGAGAACCCTGGACTCTAGACCCTAAACCCTAAAAGAACAGCTTACCTTGGAACACGAGAAACTTAGAGAGCTCAAACATCTCGATTGCATGAACCGCACGGTCAGGTGTATGCAAACCATACATAGCGCATGAAAGGGTACATCTATACCACACTTGACAAGTCGTCCAGCAAACCACGGCTATGCAGCTCTGCGAGAGCCGTGTTCATGCGCGCTACCATACCAACCTTCTATAGCGCATCGAACAACAAGAAGTCGAGGTACTTGTGACCAGTATTAATCCCATTGTGCGCAACGTCTGAACCGAACGAACACCATTTCAGCTGTCTACTCTCTGCAGTCGACGAACTCTCCTCCAGCCACGCGATCTAATGCTTTTGCCTCCTCGCTCGAGACCGCTGACTGTGCCTGACAAGTTTCTTGTGGCGGTGGCGAGCTTCACACAGAGCTATAGCTAAGCTACTTGTGGCTGTGAGCTTGCTTGCTTGCATGCAGTCGCACCGCGGGCAGATCTCGAGCGAGCGTAGGATGTACCCCGGGACTATTATTGCACAGTGTAGGTGTTCTCCGAGTGGCGACGAGCATGCAGCTGCCATCGGTGCACTGGTGTACATGTACGGAGTGCGACATTGCCGGCACTTGAAATAGTTTGAGATAGTTCGAAGGCAGCATGCGATACAAAGTCATCAGCTCCAACTTTTGTACGAGACTAGATTGAAGTTTTCGAGCCTGGTTAAATTCGGGGTATCATACATACATATAATACAACAAACGCTTTCTGCACTTCCAACGCTCCACGAAAATGTCGCCACCGCTCCCATCTCTCAACCACCACCCACATCGACGGACATGATGCAAGTGTGCCACTCTGCACCGACGTCGAATGTCCGCATCATGATCACGACTTTCAGGCCTCCACGGCAACTGCTTCTCCCAATGATCTCCTTCCAGCACAGATACGTACTTCCCTCATGCTTACGTGCATATATATGCATGTACATGAGCCGCGTGGCCGGGTGGGAGAAAACCGCTGGTTCAGTTGTGATGTACTCTTTCGGACTGACAGAGTGTGAGAGGTCTAGCATGATCTGTCGCTGCCCGGCTTCCAGTAGGCAGATATACGTTCCCGGTCGTTGACGCGTTGAGCGAGTCTGGACGTTCGGCCGAGCCGGTCTCTACATGGTGAGCTCATGTGCGCGCTGTTGTTGCTCTGCAAGCATGCATGCACATGAAGTCGGCGCATGCCTTTCGAGTTGTTGCTCTTCGCGTAAGCTTTTCGTGAGCCCTAGATCGCGCCGCCTACGGTCGGGCGCTGTGAAACCGCAGAAGTAGATCGGTTTTCGACGTGAGCTATCGACTCTCCCGTCTTTCTACAGCGAGACAAAGGATTTCGAGGCATCAGGTATCTAGGCGATCATATCCAACCTCTCCTATCATCTGTATGGTAACTCGGCGGCGGATGCGTGCTTGTGGCGCCATCCATCGAGCCTCTCCTCTCATCATGGTGACTCCAGCCCTCGTTCCGCCCGCCAGGTTGCAGGGTCGCAGGATGTGTGCCCTGGTAAGACGTATCTTGCTGCCAGGCATTTTCCGAAGGAGCATAATGGTCCGCATGCTGGTTAGGTATGCGGCCTGCAGTTCCCAGATCCAGGCCTTGCACTGCGGCGTCGTCACCGGGAGCGAACTCATCATTGTACGAAGGTCGTCGGGGCGGGGACTGAGATTGGCCCGGTCGTGCGGAGTTGTTGAGGAGGCCTGCCGTGTCGTCTTCCGTTGTTATCGCGTTGTAAGATCCGCCTGCAGCAGGTGTTGCGCTAGAATTAGTGTATGGTCGGTGAAGTTCAGCAGCAGGCGGCATCGACATGTTGTCCACACTGCCGTCATGTCCGGGACTCTCATTCGACGACCCGAGCTTGTACGTTGCAGGAGCAGGTTTGTAAGACGGATCATCGTGGCGATGCTTATATCTAACGAACATCCACCTCAAGCCCCTGGCCGAAGCCTTGACCACATCCCACGGGTTGAAAGCGTCAAATATGGCGTAGAAGAAGCCCTTATACTTCCTCGTGTTCATCGGAATAGTAGGAGATGCGCCGTTCTCTACGCTGTTGCTACTACTAGTGTAGCCATTCGCGCCGTGTTTGAGAGAGTATGGTTTCCAAGGGAAGGCGAAGATGTGCAAAATGGCGAAGAACGCCATTTCGATGCAAAGCAGGGCAGAGGGAATGCCAATGTAGATGTCGGGGTAGCTAAGCTTCTTGTTGGGTTTCAAAGGCCCATTGGAAGAGGCAGCAAACGAGATAGCCATCTGGTCAGTGGGTTAGCAGGATAATTGTGGAAGTGATACTTTGCGGCAGTTGGAGTCGGCCTACCGTTTGCCAGAAGGAGAAGAAAATAACGAGTTTGATGCAGACAATCTTCCTAGCCGGTCTGTGTTCGGCCAGCTCCACCTTTAACTGAATATAGAACTGCACCAGGCAGAACATGGCAACAGTGACGCTGGCACCTTCAAAGCAGACGACCCAGATATGTGCAAAGGCAGGGTGCAACGAATGCTCGCAGTAGCGCCCAAAGACCTCCGCAACTACAGAGACGATGGTGAACAATACTCGGATCAGGCAGTACTGGAAAATGCCCGCCCAAATGACGTTGAACCAGGTGAGGCCAGAGCGAGGCTTGCGGAATGGCCCACGATGCTCGCCACCAGTGCACTTTTGCATGAAGAACACGCCCCAGAACCAGTTGACGGGCGTCAGAGTACGGAAGTAGTTCTTCTGAGCGTGCAGTCCAGGCGCGATGTACTCGCACATGAGCGCAAAGAAGCTCGAGATCGCGAAGGCTTCATAGCAGTCACGCAGCACCTGAAAGTACACTGCATGTCGGTAGTACAGGTAGCTAAGAAATGACACCGTCGAGTAAATTGGTATCATAAGCAAGATACGGATGATGTGTCTCTGCTGATCTGGTACCAGATAGTGGGTTGCATGGCGATAAATGAGGTAGAACGCCACCACAAGCGAGGCTAGGCCAAACATTATACTAAGACCCATGCCCAGCTCATGGAAAGTGATGTTGCTGTGGGCTGGCCATAGTGGTTCTTCGTCAACGTAGAGCTCCGCCAGGGTATTATTGCATTGGAGCATGATGATCGTCGCGTGGTAGGTGGCGCCTGCGCCGTCGCTGGTCTTGAAGACGTGGCCAGAGTGCGAAAGGCGAGGTCGTGATCGGCAAATTGTCGCATGTGAAGAATAAGAAAATGTCTCTCCTGTCGATGATGGAGTCTCCGGTCTTAGGGTCGAGGGCGGCGGAATAAGCTTATCTCGGCGATGCTTGTCGCGAAGTAAGCTCAGGTATGCAGTCCACGCTGTCCGCCCGTATTGCGGTTGCTGATGATAGTGATTCTCGTGAAGATCGGTGGCCTATCCAAGGCTGAAGAGGGCGAGAAGGCAAAAGTTCCACGAATAGACTGATCACGGCGGCGCAAAGCTGCGCCTCAGCTGCTGTTCGAACGTGTTACAGAGGCGCGCTCAGATCAGGCGGTGGAGCTTGACCGCGGCCAAGTCTGTCGATCTTGCCCTACGCAACCTGAAACGCCGCCTGAAGGAAATTGTGACGCGCAACTTCAACCCGTCCCTGACACACTCGACACCGTACACGATACGACGTCCATGTGTATCCTTGTACCCTGCTCGAGGACATCACTTCGCCGACTTCTTTTCCAAAACAAAGCGACAAGCTCATTGAACCGTCAGGCGCTTGCGGGTGACATGAACTCATACCAATCCTTCGACCTCTGCAATCGACCTCATGGGTAGCGATGATCCGTTGACAGTTTTTTCAAAGCTGGAATGCACTAAAAATTGTTGACCAAGTATACGACCGAGACGACGTCGACAAGCCTTACAATGAACGCGATATCACCCGTCGCGCGAAGCGGGATTTTATACGGCTAAATTTGAGAGAAAAACTCGGAATCACAGTATCTCATCGGCTGCTGTCCTCTCACAGGTCTACGACGCGGCCTACCCTAGTGTATATTAGGCGAGTAGCCAGAATTACTGAGAACGATTCAAATCCATTGGCGCGACAGGTGTTGTTAGGAAGGTTGTATGAAAGGACAACATACAAGTCTGGATTCATTCGGACAAGACCTTCAATGTCTATCCTCCCTCGCAGTGAAAGCTCCACTTTCGAGTCTCTTGTCAATAGCAACATGCCTCTTTGACCTGAATGCAGTCTTCAAAACATTTCTCTCGCCCTTCAAGCTCTTGTTTCGCCATCTCCCAAAGCTGAAATTCACCGGACTCTCGCCACCCTTGAAGATGCAAAGATCGTATGCCAGCGCGCCCGCAAGTCCACCCAGCAAAGGCGCTACCCAACAGCCCCAAATCCACCATGAGGAAAATGCGCTGAAGCTCGAAGTCGGATAGCCTACAGCAAGAGCAGCCAGCCTCGGTCCCAAATCACGCGCTGGATTGAAGCAGCCTCGAGTCGGCCACGCAATCGCCATGTTTGTCACAGCGATGACGAGCCCAATAACGAAAGCATGCATTCCTGCTCCGGGAGGCGAGTTGCCTGAATCGCCCAGTGCTAGGATCGTGCAGGACACCACTGCGCTGCCCAACATCTCTGCGAAGAAAGCTGTTGACGGCCGGATCCAGTCTCGCGGCTGCGTGTAAACGCTTACGCCTGTTGACTCTGGCAGCAGGCCGCCGTCGAGGTAGATGATGCTATCGTAGTGGATCGCGAATGCTAACAGAGCGCCACAGAAGGCCCCGAGGACTTGAATGAGGATGTAGAGTGGTGCGCGTCGCCATGGGAAGCCTCGGAAGATGGACAGGGTGACGATTAGGACGGGGTTGAGGAAGCCGCCCGAGCTGCCGCCGGAGATGTAGATGCCTATCATTGCGGGAAGGTCAGTCAGGTCAAGCGAGGAGAATAAACTTGTGCATTGACGTAGAAAAAAGACAGCTGCTGAACGGCCAGAGCTAATCAATCAGCACGGGAGGGATAAGACTTACCAACCATCGTCGCCAAACCCCAGGCCCAATACTGCGTTTCCATACTGCCTGCTTCACCTCCGGAAGTGACAAGGGCAAGATTGGCACCGATTCCGAGGAATGTGAAAATGGTTGTGCCCAACCATTCACCAAGCGGTCGTTGCGCTTTCAGCCGGAAGACAGCCCACACATTGAATGGCTTGTGTGGGTCGCGTTCCTGGTCAGTTAGCCCTGGCTCTCTGCCAGAGTTCACTGAGTTATTAGTCCGGCTTCGGGTGAGACTGATGTCGTTTTGCTGCTGCTCCTGCTGCTGCTTCGCTCTTCGAATCCGTTTTCGTTCTTCCTCTTCTTCCATGGTCTCGGCTCCATCAATAGAATCTTTGCGAAAGTCAGCATGTCGGTGATAGAATCATTGAGAAGGCCACATGCAAGAATCATACCGTGGTCCTCGTCACCCTCCTCAACAGCAGCACCCATATCCTCCGCCGCCTCAACCTGCGGCGCCGCCTCGCTCTCTCCCTTCTGATCAGCCTCAACGTTTCGATCACCGCCTTTGCCACCCTTCCACCTCACAATACGAGGGAAATTCCTCGCCAGCGTGAATTTGGGACTATTTTCTTCCTGCTGCATCCAAGGATTGGAACTCAGATATCCCGGATCGAAATACGTCTGATGCTGATCGTAGCGTGGCGGAGGTGCTGGTGGACCGGCTAGCGAGTAGTAGAGGTAGTCATCCTGTCGTGTCCTTTCGCGACGAGGGCGGATGTCTTCCATGTAGCCTGCGGCTTCCTGGGGAATGCTTTCGAGTGCGGTGCTGCGGGCGGAGCTCTGCTGGCTGCGTTGGCTGCGGTTGCGGTTGGTAAGTTGCATACGGCCATTGTCGTTGCTACTTTGGGGGCCGCTGCGAGGCGGTGGTCTCGAGTCTCTCGACATGATTGATAATCGCGAGTGTTGGGGTCTATAGCTTTGTTCTGCTCGTTGATCGCAAGCTGGTTCAGCGTTTCACTGGACTGGTTGCACTCGATCTGTTCCTCACTGATCCAAGCTGTAATGTCTGAAGCTTAATTGATCGAATGAAGCGATCGAGGCCGGCTACGTATTATATGAATGAAGGGAGCTAGAACGCGCGGCAACTATATTGGTTGGGCGTGCACCGGTAAGACTTGGTATGCAAACCTCTCAACCCATCGTAAGAACATTGCCATTGTGACGGCATCATCTTGGCACGATGTTGCTCGCAGACGGGATGGGTGCGAGTGGTGACCAGGATGTACGCATCGGTGTTGGAAGAATGATTCGCATGTGACGCTGTAAGGGCTCATCCTGGATCGCGGACAAACACCCGACGATTTGGGACCCTAACCCTCTATTGGAAGCACAGATATATGGAAATATACAATGTCAGCCTCAACACCTTATGTCTCCGGAGTCCACCAATTATGATCTGTAACAACACCTTTGTCGAATTCATACACGCCTGTGGCTCTCGCTCTCCAGTCTTCGAACCCCTTCTCAGTTTGCTGGATATACATCTTCGGATCCTGGGTCATGTTGAGATAGAATGGCAGATTGAGGTAGTCAACCTCGCCATCTACCCATTCGATTCCAGCCGTAGAGATGTTCCAGGACTCAACTTCTTCTTTCGCTGAAGCAGGCAACTTGACCTTCATAGGACACTGGTACCAGGCAGCGAAGTAATCGATGGCAAGCATAATCCGATGGTGATCGCTTTTGTTCGGCATCCCAGCGTGCCAGAGTCGGAGATCGCGGAAGCAGATACTTCCTTTTCGGATCTTTGGCTGGACAGGCGGCTTCACTTTCGCTTGTTTCTGAATGTACTCCTTCTTGATCCAGCCACTCTCTTTCGTCGCTTGCTGGTCGTCTTTCTCGTAAGCGTTATGTGTGCCTGCCCATACCTCAGTGACACCGTTATGCTCATCCGAATCCTGCAGGTAAGTGTTGACCACAATACCGAAAGGAATCGCCGGGAACTTGTGATTCACATCGCTATGCACCGCTTGTCGGCCAGTCGCGCCGGGAATGGCAACGTTGCTATTGATAAATCTCAACTCCGGCTTGGGCCCAAGGACGTTCTCAATCACCCTCATCATATGCACATTGGCATAGAAGTCTTTCAACAACCATGCGGGTGTCAAAGGCGGCACCACACTGACGTTTTTCGTCGCCTCGCCTTGGTTCCACTGCTGGAATTTCTTGCCGATGTAAACCCCCGTGTCTTCAACGATCTTGTTATAGAGCTTGTCAACCAATGCATCGTCGATAGCGTTCTCGAGAACAACGAATCCGTCGCGGTGGTAGTGAAAGAGGCATTGCTGAATGGTCTCGGGACGGGTCTGGCCTGAGTCGCGTTCTTGGTCTGTGAGGCGGATGATGACTGGGTTGTCACCTCGTTGATCGATATTGGGGATCAGAGCACCCTCGAAGTACGTTGCCATTGCGTGACTATCCACTCAAAGATCTTCTTGGTGGGTATCGTCCTGGGTAGATGAAAGGCGGAGTGGCAAAATCTGCGAACTTAAAGCGGTAGAACTGGAGCCAGCGATCATGTAACCAGCAGCTGTGACGACTTTGTTATATCACAAGGATGAAATGGTAGGCTACCTCTTTAAAAACGCTGTCAGATTATCTCCTGGTATCTCGTGCATCATCCGTCATCGAGGGGTACCAAAAGCTGCAGCAGATTTTAGGCTAAAGTCCGCCGTGACCGGTATGGCGGTCATACATACGCCGATAAATTTGTACACAGTGCTGAATCAAATGCTTTTGCAGCGAACGCTACGAGGTCCAACAATGTTGGGGTTCTCTTGCCAATCAGAGATGGTCATGAATGTTACCTAGCGCCGTTACATGTGGATCCACCTCGCCATCCAGAACTGCGTGATCTCTTTCGCTTCGTCCACGAGACCCATATCTAGCAACAACTGGGTCGTACCTCTGACAGCGCTCTCCAGAGCACTGAAGATCCACGCATGGGTATAACTCGTGTGCTCACCAACTGAAAAGAGTCTGATTAGCAAATGGATACATCAAACAACCACGATGGATATACGTACCGAATACCGTATGTTGCTCAGTATGGAAGTAGGCAGGCAGATAAAGATCCTGCTGTCCGATAGTAGGCGCTGCCCAAGCACCGGCCTGGAACTCGTCGTTCTCCCAGCAAATGCGGTCATAAGCGCCGGTCCATTGGTCTTGCGCGACTGTGCCGTGAACTTCGATCATAGCACGCTGGGCAAGGGCCACGTGCTGCTCTTCTGTTAGAGAAGCAAGAGAGCGGGCATTGACGCCGGAGATGTAAGATGCAAGAATGACGCCCGGACCCGTAGAATTGATTTGGTAGGCTGGATAGCAGATACTGCCGATTCCGGGGATGTTAGTGCTGCCACATCCGCCTATAATCGGATGCTCAAGGTGCTCCCAGAATCGTGTTTCGTAGTGGAGAGCGACTTTGCATGACTGCTGGTAGTTGAGACGGTTGATAGCGCGGGAGAGCAAAGAAGTATACTTTGGCATCGGGTTCCAGAGGCGGACGCGGCTGAAAGGCACAGCGACAACGGCGTAGTCAACTGTCATAGTCTCTGGCTTCATGTTGAAGAGATCATTCTTGTTCCGGTGCTCGATCGTGACCTTCTTGGTGCTTTCGTTGAATCTCATGCCCTGGACTGCAGTCTCGAAGATAGTGCGATTGAGGACTTGTGGGCCGAATGCGGTGGGCAAGCGAGAAAGGCCCTTGTCGATAGTCCTCCATTCAGTGGCACTGAAGTAAACATCGTCATACAGCCAGTTAGGTGAGTTGCTTGCGAGGTTCACCGCTTGATCAGTGATGTTCTTGTCAAAGCCAAGCTTGTATGCAAGATAGCCAGCCTCAGAGAAGTCGAAGTAGCCTTCAGCGACCGCCTGTTTGTGGGCCTGGAAAACATTGGTAGCAATTTCTGCCATCTTGGTCTTGTCGAAGTCGCTCCATTCTTCGATGGCTTCTTGAGCTTCTGCGACAAGTGTCGCATTTGAGTAGCTGATAGTGGCGTTCGTGGTATATGCTGGGTTGGATTTGACCTCGGCTGAGCTGGGGACCGTACCATCTGGTCGACGTAGGGAAGTAGACGAAGGCGCACCAGCGCTACTCTGGATCCACTTGATGAAGTTGACCGCGAGGTCGGGATCGTCGCCGTTCTGCTCATTGAGTACATCGGCCAACTGGAATACCATACGATGATCCATGATTTGCAGGGTCTCGTTGGTCTCCGAGTCAGTGATACTGACAGGAAAACGCATGGGACCCATTTCTTGATACTGATAGTCGTCCGGCGTGGTGCCATTCAGGTAGCTTGTGTGGACACGACCACCGATACGCGAAGAAGCTTCGATGATAGTCCAGTCTTTAATGCCCACTGAGTCCAGGAGATGAGAGGTCATTAAGCCCGACATTCCTCCACCGAGAATACCCACGGTCTTCGACTTAGCAGCTGCCACAAATGCTTCATCAGGCTGCTTATCTTGTAGATAGGCAACACCATCAAACCATGGTCCCTGGGCGTCCATGATGTCTGCAGCTGCAGTCGACCGGCGCTCTTTACGTTTGGCCATCTTGATGGGCGTTGAGCGGCCAACTAGGGCACCTCCAGAGAATGCATGGAGACAGCCATCAGATGGGGCAGCGTGAGGTGGGAGCCATATGAATCTCGTTGGCCGTTGATGTTCATGTGTTGTATGTCTTCTTGCCAGGTCGTGGGCGCCGACGAAAGTCCTTCCCAGAGTGTGATGACAATCATTGGACGACTGTACATTACAAGAGCCGTAATGCAAGGACAGTTCGCCGTCAAGAGGGGCTACATACTCAATATGGACATTGTGCATGCCACCGGCCTCTGCGACTATGCCATCTTGGAAAGTGATTGATGGTGATCGAGCAAGGACCGAGGCACCAGCAGCTGATCCAGCGATGGACAGAAGAGTAGGAACAAGCATTTGACAAGCCGAAGGAGGTGAACGAAAGCGACTGCTGATTGATGAGATGACCTACCATACCGGACTCAGCAGAGCGCTTTTTATACCTTTACATCAACAGAAAATGCCGTTGTTAATCGCCGTCTTTCGGACATGGTTACATTGAAGATAGAGAGCATCCAGCACTAGGATCCTCTTCTGGAGCATATTCGTGCATGTACCAGGTACTGCATTCAAGAGTCATCGTGAAAACCGTCGGCCAAGGAGGCAGCGCACCAATGCCAAAGCAGGATGCCCCAAGATAGCCAGAATCCCAGATATCGGAGGTCTCGTTATCTTCGCACTTGCATGGTGGAGCTAGCCGTCTTGTCATGGCTTATCTGGGGTGACCTCGTGATGATAGCGTGGCAGCGGCATGGACTTGCCGTTTGCTAATGGCAGAGATCCACGTAGTCGGCGCCCAGTGTCCGATAGTGAAAGGCTTGCTGTAGTGCCGATGGATGTATGTTGCATTGAAAAGAAGTCCGAACAGACGGCCCAGTCGATGTCATCCGAAAGCTCGAAGAGGAAGGAGGGAAGAGAAAGTGAGAGAGTGAGAGAAGGCAACGCCGGGCCCGTGCTCGCACGAGAAACCGCGGCTCAGAAGGCTCACTTTTCGAGCTTCACGTCACAACGAACATCGATCCACGCGCCGTGCCACCCAATTAACCACCCAACAACACAATCACTAGGCACGTCGCCAATAACAAATAGTAAAAATCGCCCACCATGGCGCGCAACGCCGAGAAATCGCAATCAATGCTCTTCCGCTTCCGCGAAGCCCAAGCCGCCGACCTAGGAATCCTTGACACAAACCGCACCCGCCGCCCCAAAGCAATCAGCACCCAGGACCACATTCCCACATGCGAGCGCTGGCGCGGCCAAGTCCTGAAAGAAATCTCGCGCAAAGTGTCTAAAATCCAAGAACCATCGCTCTCCGATTTCCAGATCCGCGATGTCAATGACGAGCTCAATCGCTTGTTTAGGGAGAAGTGGCAGTGGGAGATGAGGATTAAGGAGCTGGGAGGCCCGAACTATATGCGTGGTGGAGGACGGGTGACGGATGATGAGGGACGGGTTATCGAGGGTGGTGGGAAGGGGTACAGGTATTTTGGACGGGCGAAGGAACTGCCTGGTGTGAAGGAGCTGTTCGAGGCGGCGACGAAGCCGAAGCAGAGTGAGATTGAAAAGAAGGGCGACACAAGGGCGGATTTGAGCAGGCGTGTGGACGCGGGCTACTATGGGTATGGGCTTGACGAGGAGGATGGAACGCTTGTGGCTTATGAGCGGGAGAAGGAGAGGGAGGCGTTTGAGGTTTTGCTCGCACAGGAAGAGGATAAGATGGATGAGGGTTGGGAGCCTTTGCCTGGCGATGGTGGAGATGGGTTGGAGTGGCGACTGCCGACTGCTGAGGAAGTTGAGAACGAGCTTTTGGAGAGGAGGAAGAAGAAGCTGATTGACAAGCTTTGAGTTGATCATACCTTCTATGGCCGACTTCGAGTCTGGACTGGATCGTGACATGAAATTGAGATCAAGACTGGAATGCAGCGAAACAAAGACTGGCTTTCTGGGGTATCTCATAAGTCATCTACATTCATCACACGCCGAATCAAGCAAACGCCTATGCTACGCGTAGCAAGTGGAAGGAAGCTACCGTCTAGCTTTTCTCAAGAAGATTCATCAGCACTCTCCTTCGGAACACACCATTTCTCTTCGTCCCACCCAGGAGGTCTCCAGTCGAAGAGATCAAAAGCTTCACGAGTCCAAGGTCCCGCTTCATTGGAAGCAGGCGGTGGCTTGGGCTGAGTCGGAGGTTTGGGAGCCTGGAATGGTTTCGCAAGCATAACTGTGGATGTGCCGTTTGCCGCTACATTCAATGCTGTTGGAAAGCATGCTTGTGCACTCTTGCGAATCTCCCTACGGCCAATGCCTGGTCGGCGTCGAGTAGGCTGAGCGGTTTCTGTTGGAGCGGCATTTGGCTTTTGCGCCGGTGGTCCCATTTCCATCGGCTTTTGCTGTTGCGCTGGGACATTGGGAAGCGGTTGATTGGAAAGCGTTTGAGCTGCTGGAGCAACTGGGCCTATCGGTTGCGCAACCTTTGGTGAGACCGGAGCCCGGTCAGCATTTGGCGACGTCGATCCAGGCTTCTCTGTTGCAAGTTTCGCCGCTCGCATAGTAGGCGAGGGCGTGAAGCGAACAGGTGCGCCTGGAACTCGCTTTGCCGTAGTAGCTGCAGAAGCAGCCGTCCCACGTTCAGACACCACCCTGCGAAACGTCCGGTCTTCTTTGACTGGTGCCGGGTGTTGTGGTAGTGGCAGTGGTGATGGAGGCTCTGTCCGTCTTGGTAGCACAGGGGCTTGTTCCATTTGATCGATCTCTAAAGCCGTAGCATCTGCATCATCAATGATAGCATTCAAATCATCGGCTTTCTGTTTAGCCATCTTTTTCATCTTGGCCAATCGTTCCTCGAGGAGTTCCTTTTGCGTTTTGCGTTTTGTCGATGTCGAAGTGGTACTACTGGACTCGGTCGTTAATAGTCGTTCGGTCGGACGACTAGATGATGCTCCAATCGAATCGAGGCATGCAAGTGTCTTTCTCTTCGGTGCACTCGAGGCCATGCGCAAAGTCTGGCTTGGTTTGTTCACAGGTGACGGCGGAGGAAGGAAAGGTGGTGCTATGGGTGCTGGACTGGGAGGTTGCTCCGACGTCACGTTGACTGTGTCTGGCAGAGGTGCTTTGGGACTTTTCGCGGGTCTAATGGGCGTTTCTTGATGTGCTTGGAAGGTTTCCTTTCTTTTCGCCTTTGCCATATTTTGTGTTTCGAAGGCGGGAGAGCTGGATCGAACTGGTTGCTTTTGAGCCTGAGGAGGTCCGGGTATCTCTCTGACAGGCGATGAGGCTGGGCCGATAGCATCGCTCGAGAAGCCAGGAAGAAACTTGCTTGGAGAATCATCTCCATCATCAGATAGATCGATAACTTCTTTTGTCCCAAGCTTCTGCTGCCCGGGCGGCAATGACGCTCGTTTTGTTGCCTTCGCTCGAGCCTCGGAGGTACGCTTCCATAGTGGAATCTCTTTTCGCGCACATTGTCCCGGTGTAGTCGTTCGCGTTATATTCCAGGATTCTGCTTTTGATCGTTTGGTTGATCGTCCGCTTTCCCATTCTTCATTCTCTTCTGCCTGCCGTGTCTCGAATGGTGACTTGGTAGGCACAGAGGCCTTGCCGATACGGCCCTTTGGTGTTCCCAGCAGAGCATTGAGAGAGCGGTGCTTCAGCTGTGTATTGCCTCCAGCAGTAGTTGCAGTGCTAGGTCTAGCTAGAGGTGGGCCCATTACTCTGGATGGTGTTGCCACATTGTTCCTCCCAGGCGAGCTTGATCTCTGTCCACCCTCAGCTCTTGTACTTTTCTTCGCACTCTGTTTCAGCTCCGTCAAGTCGGTTTCCGTTCTGCCTACGCTTTCCGCGACTTGCACTAGCACCGCGTCTTTCTCAAGTGTCATCTCATCTCCCTCTTGGAGAGCCACATCTTCCTTCCAGTGCATATCTCCGATGAAGTTGCGCGGAACATCATACACCATGACCCGCTTGTTGAACGTGTGGAATCGAAGGAAGCCATCTTGCCATCGCTTTTGCTTGCGGCGGATGTCGTGCGTGTATAAGCAATTAAATTCGAGGACTGGAGCGGTATTCTGGGTAGGCTGGATGGACAGTGATGGCGTGCCCGTGCGATGAACGGCGGTCGTCATTGTCTTGGTGGCGCTTTATCATGGTGAGCCGTACATTGACATCTCTCGAAGTGCACGATGCATGTAGGTGGATCAGACTGGAAGGATGTCCATCACCTTGAAGACCAAGGACGCGAAGACGCGAAGACGCGAAGTCCGCGATCGGGAAGGTCCCGCTTCGAGCACGACATCACGTG
Organism: Cladosporium austrohemisphaericum; assembly: GCA_022813715.1. Taxonomy (NCBI): domain Eukaryota; kingdom Fungi; phylum Ascomycota; class Dothideomycetes; order Cladosporiales; family Cladosporiaceae; genus Cladosporium; species Cladosporium austrohemisphaericum. Next base: position 79,684 of record JAKLLY010000033.1, read on the forward strand.
GGCCATTCATCTATCTATCTGTCCATTTATCTCTGTACAAAATATCTATTAACTTAATCGTTATCGCGTTTCCTCCGTCCCCTCGTCTGCAAGTTTGTCGGCCTTGACAGTGGGCTTCAACTTTCAAGTAGCTACTATAGGGTTTGGTTCTATTAGGAAAAACCAAAGTCCACAGAGAGATCTAACTACGCTCGCCACTCTCTCAGTAGTATATAGGTAGCTATCTTGGGATATATACTTAAACTAGGAATGCGGCCACTGAGATACTAGGTGCCAACAAACTTACGGACGAGGGGAGGTCCTTCAGGACTACTTCACCGTTGTCGTAAAATCGTTTATTTTCCATTTCTACGACTGGCAGCACGTAGCCTTAAGGCTCTCACTTTACCAGACCCCGGAGCGATGTATGTGTTGAAACGAAGAAAAGCAAAGCAAGCCTACGGCAGAGACAGCTCACCGGTCCATGCTTATGGTGAGATTCGCGTTCCAGGTGGACCATGAAACGAGTCGCTTGTCTCGCGACTATGTGCTTTAAGTACGACAAACAGTTCCTACCTTATTGCTAGGACCCCAACGGCGTGAAGAAGGAAGGGTCGGGTTTGATCAACAACGGCGCCGGCAGATCGCAATGCAGAGGTTGCGCAATTGGCAGGCTCAGACCAGGCCAGTGCAAACGCCTTTCCGCTTCTTGCGCGGCCATTCCCTCGAAATCGACAACTTCGGCCAGAGGAAATGCACACTGTCCAAAGGCGGATTGTCGCTCAGGAGTAAAGTACTGTATAAGGCACCGGAACGAATGTGCGCACCCCGAGTGTATTCGCCGTATCGACCCTAGGTCCCGCTGCTGCGGGCAACACCGAGACTCCAACAGGCTCTGCGGCGTACTTGGCTGCGACGCTCGGATCTCCGGGCGGCGGGGCGACTACTGCCACCTTCATTTCTTTCCCTGGAAGCGTCCTTCAGAAGGGAACACCATCGCGCCGTCGCCCACTGGCCCGCAATAGGCCACGCCTCAGGCAAGCAGACGTGCCCGACTGACTCGGGTTGGGTCGCGCTTGAGGGCAATTGAATAATTCGATTGCAATAATGTCGTCCTACCGCCCTCAGTCCCCCGACTTGTCTTCATACCCTCCAACTTCCCACGACTTACCCAACACAACAAGCACATATCGCCCACAAAGTCCAGACCTTTCTGGCCTTGGCTCGGCTAGTGCCCAACCACCATACGACCCTCTCGAAAGAAACCGCATCCCATCTGTGTTCGCCGAGTCAGCATATCAAGGACCCACCACTTCCTTTGCGCCCACCTCTATCCCTCCGCTCTCTGAGCCACAATCACACCCTCATTTCGACAACCAGTTCCCGCCATACAATATGCCACCGAGGAGAGCCATCAAAGAAGAAGACGACGACTACATGCCCGACGCGTACGCGCAACATGCGCAACATCCAATGCAGTCGCAAAACCCGTACATGCCTCACAACGGCTCATCCATGGGCTATCCTCAAGCGCCTATCAAGGAGGAAGCACCACGCGATCCTACACACGGCGTCACACTCAAGACTTCATTCCCGGTGGCTCGCATCAAGCGTATTATGCAGGCTGACGAAGACATCGGAAAAGTCGCCCAAGTCACGCCTCATGTTGTCAGTCGCGCCCTCGAACTCTTCATGATCAAGCTCATCACCGCTTCTGCCGACCATGCGCGCGGAGGACCTGCCGGTGCAGGCGCGGCGGGCGCTTCGAAGGGGCCTAAGAGAGTACTGGCACAGCACCTCAAGAGAGCGATTCAAGCAGACGAAACGTTCGATTTCCTGGCGGACATCATCGCGAAGGTTCCCGACGCGCCTGCAAGCAAAGCTAAGAAGGAGCAACCTGGAAGTGACTCAGAAGAGGCGAAGCCTAAGCCTGCGAGGAAGCCAAGAAAGAGAAAGGACTCTGGCGATGATATCTGAAAGCCGTTCTGAGTCTCGCAACAAACAAGAAAGATTCTAGCTTACACTAGCTACGAACGCATGCTCGCATTCATGAATATGAGAGGAAAAAAGCATTCCACCCTCGGTTTCTATCCGCCGGCGACCGACGCCGAATGTGGTGCAAGCCGCGGATGCGAAGATCGAGATCCGAGGACGAATATACATGGAGCAGCAAGGAATGAATGATGAGTACATGAGCTACACAGATGGGATATTCACGAGGTCATTGATCACATCGAAGGAAGAGGTTTGCTCACGGCACTCTGGCACTTCGCCTAAGGGTGTAGTAGTTGTTGCGATGGCTGCAGCCTTCGGTGTGAATCTTACATGGGGCATGGGCCAGGTTAATACTTATATACCCACGATACACCACCTCTTTTCATTTTCTTTATAAGACTTCCCAGGCTCGCTAAGATTTATGTTGTCGAACTGACCTTCAACTCAGAAGCTCATAATACACTAAAATACAGATAAACGGCACACATCTCATGACCTCAATCGCGTCTCCGGATGCGCATGGCAAAAGGTCTTCGGGAACCTACAACGAATTCACTGGCTCGGGACAACAGCACTGCATCCCGGTGCTCATCGCTCACCACGCTTCCTACCCCAGCAGTAAGCATATTACTTTTCTCCACTTTCCGCGCATCGCAGCTCATATGACCATGGTAGCGAGCACACGTGCAGTCTGCTGGTTCATCTGCAGCCACACGGTGTGCGACGTGACGTTTGCAGAAAGCAAGCGGTGGGACTGTTGCGTGGCATCCATCGTGGTTGACAACATGGGGAGGTACGTACGTACGCAGCAGTGATTGACGAGACGCGGTAGAACGGTTGCTCGGTGCAAGCTCGAGTCAACGGTGCCTTGATCGCAGGTGTACTGGCTCATGTTGTGGATGAGTTGACACGATTGACGGCAAGGAAGAACAATGCATTCGCCGGGTACAGTGTTATGGTTGTACAAGGCTCGGGACGTCGGATGGTTCTTCCAAGGGTTTACGGATACATGGTGCTCGAAATAAACAGGCGACGCTCGATGTGGATGCGACGCCATCTCCACATTTGCACTGCTTCAATGGCTGGGAATCGACTCATCCATTCGTTTTCATCAACCCCGGCGGCATGACGAAGCATTCCCGCCTCTTTGTATCGCGCCCGGTGCTACAGAGCATGCAGCTGGTGTTGCAAGATGCCATGCGGTGGCTGGCAGGGTAACACCCGAAGGAGAACGTGCTTTGAGCTGAGGCGAAGCTCGAATACAGGGAATGGCTGACCTGTCCTATGCGATTTTCTTTCTCTTCAATGCTCATTAATCATTAATTCGCTAGATTCGAAATCTTCACTCTGGATGGATGACCTACCGACCGAGGCTCATCCACCGAAGCGATTTCTCAGGTAACTGAGTAGGACAGCTCACCGCACCACTCTCTGGTTGAGCTGCCTTCGAAACGCAACACGAGAACGAACAAAGATACACAGCAGCGTCTTGTACCATGGAGCGAGCCTGCGACCTTGATTCACCAACGCCACTACGATCGGCGAACGGGATATCACTCCGACCTTCATTGGAGCCTTCCGGCATTTATCTGATGGCGTTGTTCCTGCATCGTGGCTTAGACAACCAGCGCCGTAAAACGTTATTTTGCGTGTTGTCATTGCCTGCTGGACCACCACAGTAAGCGTATGGCTTCGTATCCACGACGCCGGCCACTGCAGAGATTCGTAGGACGAACAGCAAGCAGCAGGGTCAGCAGCCACCGCATGCTGGATCAGATCGTACCTCTTCTTGTTGCAGTTGCCCAAAGCTGTAGCCTGTCGGAGGGGACTGCAGCTCGACGATGCTCACCTGTTGAATACAAGTAGGTCCTGCCTTTTGGACCTTCTGCAAGTCCCATCTCTCATCAGCTGCCTCACTTGCTTGGGTGTGCTGCTGTCCCTGCACCGTACTGGCTCTCCTCGCATTCGTTTATGTTACTCCTATCTTTCACATCTATGGCAATGTTGAAGGCTCTTTTGCTAGGCCTTTGCGCTTCTAGCGCTTTGGCTTCACCAAGAAATCTTCTCCCTCGAAACCAGAAGCGAGGCAGTTCGGGAGGCACCGGCTACGGCCCACCATCTTATCCTCATGACGGATCTTGGGGTCCGCAATCTGATGACTGGGATGACGACTCATGGGGCCATACGTCGACCTCAGACCATCCGGGGTCTCCTGGTGGCTATGGAGGCGGCGGCGGCGGCGGCTGGGGTCACAGCTCCACCTGCGAAGCTTCTACTGTTGTTGAAACCTCAACCACCACTGTGGCCGGAGCTGATTCGACTGTGTACATCTCCGGTTCTGGCTATACGACGACTCTTGCGGCGTCCACCGTTTACATCTCGGGTTCCGACCACACTTCCTTCCTCCCAGCTTCCACTGTGACAATTCGTGGTGGCCCGGACAAGACTTTAGTGTCGACTGCTTACGAGACCATCACGCAGCCAGTAGTTCCGACAACAATCTACTTGACCCGCACCGGCCCAGGTTGTAACCACACGATAACTCACGACGAGACAGACATTGTCACGACTACTCAACGCGAGTATTCCACCATCTACGACGAGGAAACCATTACTACGACCACGACTCAGCGCGAGTACTCCACCATCTATGACGAGGAGACCATTACTACGACCACGGCCCAGCGTGAATACTCCACCATCTACGACGAAGAGACCACGACTTTGACTTCTTTGGTCACACTGCCTGGTATGATGTCCAAGAGCGTATGATCTGTAAAGATTTGACTGACGCCGCCTAGGTACAACTTCCACGGTATTCGAGACTGACACCCGCGATGTTACGATCACTTCGACAGAAACAGCTCCAGGTAAGTTTTATAACCTATACTAATGCCAGGCGCTTGAGGCTTGGACGTATGCTGCAATGCCTCGAAATTTTCCTATACGTTTAGAGGTTTGCAAGTTAGACGAAGTACAAGTGCTAACTTACGCCAGGCACCACTGTCACAGAGCGATCGACGGAGCGCGAGACGCAGTATGTGACTCAAACGATTACTTTACCCGGTAAGTAAACTCCTTCCGGTGGCTTCGGTGACTAGCTGACTTTGAACAAGGCACAACCTTTACGTCGACGTCAACCTTAACACCGGTCACGATTGTCGAGACTCAGATCGAGCCTGGTAAGCGATTGTGTTCCAAAGCTGCACAATCTCACTAGCTGACCTTGACCAGCCGATATTCAGACATATACGGAACGGACCACGATTCCTTACACCTCGACTACTACTCAAACGCTAGCTCCGAGCACTTTCACTTCCACGGCAGTCGAGACTTTGCCGGCAAGTACGGCGACAATAACGAGCAGCTACACCGCCCCGGCCTCGACCGAATACGAAAGCGTTACGATAACGGAAGACCGTGTCACCACTCTGACAAGCACTATCGCGCCTTCGACGATTACTTCGTACGAAGTCTCCACCGCTCCAGGTATGTTGCGCCTCCGCGCCGCTTGTATCGAGCCTTTGTTGACCGTTCATTCTAGGCACTATTATCACCAGCTACTCCACAATCCCAGCAGGGCCGCCTCAGACTATTGTGATCACGCGGACGCAGCCGGCAGGCACAGTTGTGTCTACCGCCTACGTTACAACGCCTATCACTTCTGTCTCCACCTACACACAGGTAAGGCGCAGTCCCTGGACTGAGGAAAGCTTAAAGGCGGTCTAACTAATTTTCCAGGCCCCAAGCACGATTTACGAAACGTCCACTGTTTGCAAGACACATTGGGCAACGCTCACAGCTACTTCCTACTCGACGGTAGTTTCTCGGACCACAGAATATGCAACCGTAACCGCCGCTCCGTCTACGAGCACCGCATATGCCACAGTAACAATCAATTCGGTTCTGGTAGAGGTAAGTTAGTTTGTAATCCTGACTCGGCAATTCTAAATGGGTGTGGTCGCATCCGCCGCCATCCATTCCAAGATGTCCTTTGCTGGACCTGAGATGATAGTATGCTGATCAAATTCGCAGACTTCCACTGTCACTCAAGCTCCTTCTACAGTCACCACGACTCAGTACCAGACCATCAGCACTGCTTACACAGAGGTAAGGTTCGCCGGATAGCCAGATGGTTCCGAGCTATGCTAAGAGCAGTCTTCCTCAGACCAGTACCGTCATCCAAGCACCGTCTACCGTCACGGCAACTCAATACCAGACTATCAGCTCCGCGTATACAGTGGTAAGATTACACGATGCTACGGTTCCATGATACACAAATGCTAAATGCGCTCTCCCACAGACTAGCACCGTCGTTCAGGCTCCGTCTACATTTACGGCAACCGAGACCCAGACTGTCAGCTCTGCTTATACGGTGGTAAGTTTCAACAGGCCGTGTAACGATCCTGGGCCGTGAAGATCGCTGACACCTCTTCCTCAGACTAGCACCGTCGTTCAGGCCCCGTCTACGGTTACGGCAACCCAGACCCAGACTATCAGCTCTGTATATACAGAGGTAAGTTATCACGATGTCTCAAAATGGCCAATTGCCCTTGAATGATACTGAACATCTTCTTTTCTCCAGACCCGTACAATCGTTGAGGCCCCATCTACGACCACAGCCACTCAGTACGAGACAATAAGCTCTGTGTATACTCAGGTGAGCTCAAAATCGCATCAAACAGAGATTTGTTGCAAGCCGCTAACTGCTTATTCATTCAGGTCACCACGGTCACAGAGGTATCGTCATCGCGACAGCCCACTAAACACATATGCCTGAATTGACGTCTGACATTGCAACAGGCTCCCTCCACGATCACAAACTTCCGAACACAGACGTTCAGCGTTCCGTTCACCGAGGTATGGAAGGATCAAATTGGCAAGCAGAATCTAGCTGACATGTGCTACAAGATTTCCACAATCGTTGAAGCACCCACGACCATCACGCAGTACTCGACTCTCCCTGGCACAACGGATGTCGTCTACTCAACGATCCGAGAAGCTTACACCAGCACCGTTGTCTCGGTTCAACCTGGTCGCATCATTTACGAGACATCAATCTCTACTGAAGAGGGAGAAACTTTGACCCGCACCTTACCCGGAGCGACGCACACGAGCTTTGTCACAGCTCCTACACCATCATGCACCATTCCAGTCGGTCCAGTGACCGCACCTCCGACAATCACCTTGACTCGCACTTTGCCTGGTGCAACGTTCACAAGCTTCTACGCCGCTCCCGGTTTCAATCAATCGATCATCTACACATCCGTCGTGACTAGCGTGCTTCCCGGACCGACAGTAACTTCTTTGATTTCCGGCGAGGGCTCTACTTTGACCGAATATGAGACCAGGACATTGCCAGGCGCGACGTTCACTGCCCCAGGAGGAAGCTTCACATTGACTGAATACGCCACAAAGACTTTGCCGGGCTCCGTATCTACCATCACGAGCGTGGTCAACCAGCCAGGCGAGAACAGCACAGTGACAAGCACGGAGACAACCACTTGCTACGAGACTATCTCAACTTGTGATGCCACGCCGACTGGGCCAATTCCTCCACCACGAGGGACTACAATCTACGCCACGAACTACATCACCAAAACGATTCCGACAACCTACACCGCCGACGCAACATGCAGCGACTCCACTATCACTATCACAGCCTCTTCTGGTGGTTGGGACAAACCTGGCGGATATGGTCCGGGCAGCAGCTCATCTGATGACTGGGAGGACAAGCCTTCTAGCTACGGATCAGACTGGAGCGACAAGCCATCTGGCTACGGCGGGCCCGGTGCAGCACCCACCAAGAGCGATGATTCTTGGAAGCGTGCGTAACTATGATCAAGCGTGCAGACACGGCTGATGATACATCACGACCAACGGTTCACTAATAGTACGACGAAGCATCCATATCAACTGCCGACCTTACGATCTTTTCCATCTTCGGTTCTTTGAGCGACGCTGTCAACAAGCGCGCTTGTAATGTATTTGGCAGCATAATGCAGGCTTTAACTTGAGGGAGATAATTCTGGAATGAAAAGCCCATGACAGAGCGGCTTCGTGATTCTCATGCATCTCTCATGATCTAGTGAAACACAGTTTGGGCACGAAGTTCAAATCCACACCGTGAGACTGCCATTCGCTGGTTACCATGGTGGTAAATTCTTTGGGTTTCAGCAAAGAGCGTCTCATGCGTCAAGTCACACGTGCGTTCCCGTTCACAATGCGAGTGAGGTTTCTCGCTTCCACCCTCCCTCGGCCTCGAAAATGTGTCCGACCTGTTTGCTAACAGCTAGTAGGTGTCTATCGTGATAGCGCGGTGCAACGAGGGAGACCCCAATTGGCATGCCGTTCTCGCCCTTGAAGCCGGGAATGTTGACGACCGGTGTATGCAGCGCCTGGATATGAGTTAGCTGAGTCTGCATGCGCTTTCGCTTGGGTTTCACTCACAGTCCAAATCAGGCAGAACGCTGCACTTCCAGTCTTTTCAATTCCCAAGGGAGCCTCATCGGGTACGCTAGGCGTCAGGACAGCCGCATAATTGCTCAGAATCTTGTCTACTTCCGGTCTTGCGGCGGAGATGTTGTCGAAGGCGTCGAGCTGTGCTTTGCGCGAGATTTTCTCGATGTTCTCGACATGGCCTACGAGCTGGCTGGAGAGCTGTTCCTTTGCTGTGGTGTACTCTGGCAAAAACGCTGTTCTACCATCGGAGTTCAGCACTTTGGCGTGCCAAGAGGGAAGCTCGTTGAGGTGTGCAGGCAGCTCAATTTCTTCGACTTCGGCGCCGTGGGCACGGAGAAGAGTGACAGCCTTGTCCATCGCGGCAGCACCTCCAGTGCCAATGTTCGGCCAGACCATGGTCTTCAGAACAGCAAACTTTGCACCTCGGACGGCGAACTCTGTTGGAGCCGGAGCGTCGTCGTGGATAGCGAACACGTCAGCAAGAAGGTCGAGATCAGTCGCACTGCGGGCGTACAAGCCGAGAGTGTCAAGGATGAGTGAGTAGATCTTTTGGCCTTCGCGAGTAATCGAATTCCACGTTGGCTTGAGAGCGTAGATGCCGTTATAAGATCCAGGGCGAATGGTACTGCCACCAGTCTGAGTACCAAGTCCGATTGGAGCTTGGAAATCGCCGACTGCGGCACCGGAGCCTGATGAAGAACCACCTGGAGTGCGGTTTGGGTCATGCGGATTCCTGGTTTTGGATCCAACGGTTGTCGCGGCGAACTCTGTGGTAGTCGTCTTGCCGAATATGAGCGCCCCAGCTTTGCGAAGTATGGCGATTGAACCTGCATCGACCTGGGGAGCGTCACTCTTGTAGATTGGTGAGTTGAATTGCGTTGGCATGTCTGAAGTGTTGGGTCAACGTTGCAGATCTTGAGCTCTGATCCCCGGCCATGCCTACCTTTTGTGTATATAACATCTTTTACGGCTATCGCCACGCCATGCAAAGGGCCACGTTCGGACACTGGGACCGCGTCAAGTGCCTTCGCCTGCTCTAGGACGTAAGCCCGGTCAAGGTATGCCCATGCTTGAACAGCCTCATCTCGAGCTTCGATGCGTTCCAGGAGTGATCTGGCGTAGTCTTCGACCTGTAACTCGCCCCTTTTGATCTTACCAACAATTTCGGTAGCTGTCAGCTGGTAAAGATTGTTGGACATCTTCTCGATGAGCTTTTGTTGTATACAAGTTGAAGAGTGTCCGACGTACACAGACGGCCGTTATGGATGCTCTCGGTCTCAAGAGCCGCATTCCCTTGATAGACCTACGATAATTTACGCCATCCAAAGGCTGCAGGATTGCCGCCTCGCAATCAGGACAAGTTTATCGCTCATTACCTAACGCAAGATGTACACTGATACGTATCATGTTCGCCAGGCAGTTGAATGACAATGGAAGTTGTAGCTTGCACGTCCCGAAAGATGCGACCAGGTTGTCGGGCAGAACCGCCCGGCGGACCTGGTCAAATTTCTGTACGTCACACAAACAGGGGGACCATGTGTCGGCACAAAAAGACCCGACGGCACCGCCTGTGCCGTTTCTCACGACACATGGCAATCATTCGCAATCGATGGCAGAAATTCTTAATCGTCGGCATGGGATTGAAGTCTGACTATGCTACGGGTCATGCTTTCTGGCGGCCTTCCATCGGGCAGGCTGCCTCGCATGGACAACTCGTTGCGTACACAAAGTGACACTACCAAAAACTTCGGCCATGATGATCCTGGGCCGATGCCCCTCACTATGCTCGACAGAGTCTTGACGGCTGCGAACAATACAGCATTGCTTCCGACTTTCCGATGCTCGCAAGAGCCCTTCCCACCCCTCTGACATCGACATTCCGGTCACCTGATTGTGTGGAACTTTGCGTCTTATAAACCCATCTCGTCTTTTTGAGAGCACAGGTACGATCCATTATGATATCAGTATGAACCTTCGTCAACCTCATCGTACTCAGTCGGCTACCAACCTTGACCGGGAAGAAAAGGAACTGCAGGATGATCCGATCGTCGGCGGGAACGACAATACCTGCGATATCATTCTTACACCAGAACATGGCAACATGAAAGAAACCCCGGAGGCCTTGGAGACGCCTAGAGACGACAGCGACGCGGAATCTGTGGGCGGACAGAGGAATACAATGTCGACGAAGCGACTTATGGTTGCAATCCCTGCCTTGTCGGTCTGCCTGTTCGTATCATTCGTCGATCAAACGAGTGTTTCGACAGCAACACCGGCAATCGCTGGAGATCTGAACACGGGAACAGCGACTTCATGGATCGGCACATCATTCCTCATCGCTTCGACGGCTTTTCAACTCATCAATGGCCGCTTGTCGGATATTTTTGGCAGGAAGAACCTGTTGCTGATCTGCCTGGCGTTGATGGCTCTCGGAGATCTTGGTTGTGGATTTGCGCAGACTCCGGATCAATTATTTGCGCTACGCTCGATCGCGGGTATTGGCGGTGGTGGTATCAACAGTTTGGTTATGATTATCGTCAGCGATATTACGACTCTTCAGAATCGCGGCAAATACCAAGGTACGATTTCCTCCGGGTCAGAGTATCGCATGCTGGATGCTGATATACAATCGTAGGTTGGCTAGGTGCCATCATCGCTCTCGCCAATGGTGTCGGTCCGTTCCTGGGAGGCGCAGTGGTCGAAGGTGCTACATGGAGATGGGTGTTCTGGATGATACCCATCATGACATGTCCAACTGCAGTCGTCATCCTATTCTTTCTGCCTTTGAAGCATCGATCTGGCGACTATGTCGAGAAGATGAAGAAGATCGACTACTGCGGCGTGGTGCTCAATGTCGCCTCTACGCTCCTCATCCTTGTTCCCCTCTCGGGTGGAGGTGTCACATACGCATGGTCTTCGGCTTTCTTCATTGCTGCCACCGTGACCGGAGTGTTTTTGGCTGTGGGTTTCGTCCTATACGAATGGAAGCTAGTCGCCCTACCCATCATGCCACTCCGACTCTATCAAGATCCGCACTGCTGGGCCCTATACCTTCAGTCCTTCCTGACTGGTCTGGCCTACTTTGGCAATTTCTTTTACCTTCCGATATACTTTCAGTCGATTCTTCAGTACTCTCCATTGGTATCCGGAGCCCTGATCCTTCCAGTCGTTATCACAACCTCCATTGGATCTATCTTGAGCGGTCAATACATGGCTCGCGTGGGCAGTTACATGCACTGTATCTTAGCAGGCTTCATCCTTTGGACTCTGGGTAGTGGTCTTACACTACTCTTTGATCGGCATACGGGCTTGGGGCCGCTCACCGTCATACTTATCGTCGAAGGTGCTGGGATCGGTCTCACACTGCAGCCTACACTCGTTGGGATGTATGCGAACAGTCGCAGCGAAGATCGCGCCGTTACAACTGGGCTACGTAACTTCATCCGTACCATCGGTGGAGCTTTCGGTCTCGTTGTCTCTGGCGTCACTCTTTCCAACACACTAAGCACAGATCTCGACGGCGAGCCATTTGCATCCGATGACTTGATCTCTGAGCTCACATCTTCCACTTACGCCCTGGATACCCTTGACATCTCCGAGGTCGACCAAGAAAGAGTTCTGGATGTCTACATGCTGGGGCTGCATTATATCTTCATTTTCTATACAGCTTGTGCTGGTCTGAGCTTACTTTTGACCTTTTGGGTTGGAAACACGAGTCTTAAGGCTCCGAAGCCTCCTGATGAGGAGGAGGCAAGCCAGGTGGAGGACAAGTCACCACAAGGAAAGCCCATGTCACACGAGCGAGACGATGGCCGTCTTAGTAATGGAGGAGTCGAGGAAAAAGCAGGTGATAGAGTTTAGAGCAAGTAGTCAACACTCGGTACAGAGATCAATTGGTTCCTCCGTCATCATCCTCCTACAACATCTCGAACTCTTTGCCCTGAAATTGGATTGATTGTGCAGAGGGACGAATTATGTTCGTCGATCATGCCAAGCCAGTCTCCAGAAGCGTGGAGGTGAAACGTTACACATCCCAACCTCTTATCTCGCCTTATCCGCCGTGTATCACCGTGGTGCCGTCGCAGCAATCTCATTACTCACGCTACCTGCAAATGTCTGGAAAAAGCTTATCGCATGAATCGCCAGTAATGGCGACAGCAAGAATCGCTTCGGCTCTGCGGTTCCGATGCCTTGTGGAATCTTCCACTCACCTCCACCCTACAGTATAGCGAGGTGAAACGGGTGGTCTCTCTGTGCGCCGCCGTCGGTCTGAATCGTAGACAGGCCTCTCGCCAGACGCCCTCCGCACGATCCTGGCAATCACTGCTGATAGCGCTACTTTGAGATAGGCTTGCACGTTGGATCCATTGGGACCCGGCAGCTGATGTCCATAGCCACCGAAAGTATGAGATGGAGCGGGCGACCTCATCCGATGCGAAGGCCTGCCAGATAGGCGACCATATAAGTGCTCATAGGACTGCAGAACCAGCATCTCATCATCACTTCATTCTGATTGCACCAAAACATCTTCAAGAACAACAAAGCTACCAACAACATGCCTGAAGTATACGCCGCGCCTCAGGATTACGCCTTTCCTCGAAACTTCAAGGGCTATGGCGAAAAAGGGCTTGAGGGCTTGAAGTGGCCCAACGACGCAAAAATCGCCGTATCCTTTGTCATCAATTATGAAGAAGTGAGTTTCGTTGACACCAACCTCCTTATGTTCGCCTTTCGATGAAGTGTACTGACGAGAGAACACAAGGGTGGTGAGCGCTCAGTATTACGCGGTGACGGCCGATCCGAGACCTCTCTTCGCGAGTACCCAGCAGAGCCAGACATCAACGAACGCAACTACAGTGGCGAGTCAGAGTTTGAATATGGGTCCCGCCGTGGATGGTGGCGCCTGTTCAAGCTGTTCAACAACTACAAGATGAAGTTCACCTTGTACGCCGTCGGCTCGGCTTGCGAGGAGCAACCTGAGGTTGTTTCTCGTTGTGTTGAGGAAGGCCATGATATCGCTTCGCACGCATATCGTTGGATCGACCACAAGAACTTATCAGTCGAAGCTGAGAAGCAGCACATCCGCGACGGCATAAACTCACTCAAGAAACTGGCTGGCTACGCACCCAAAGGCTGGTACTATGGCCGTCCGTCTCCTCAGAGCAGAGCGCTCATCCCTGCTGTGTATGAGGAAATGGGCGAGGAGCTTTTGTGGGCTTCAGATGCCTACGCCGACGACGTCCCTTACTGGGTCGACCTGCCTCAGGAGCGCAACAGCGAGAACCCCAAAGGCTGCTTGATGATCCCCTACAGCTATGACTGCAACGATTTCAAGTTTCTCACACCGGCAACTGGCTTCCGTGACCCCGGCGGGTTTTACGACCACATCAAGAATGCGTTTGATGTACTCTACGAAGAGGGCGAAGCAGGCGCACCCAAGATGATGACTATTGGTCTCCACTGCCGCATCATTGGTCGACCCGGTCGCTTCAAGGCACTGCAGGACTTTGTCAAGTACATCTCTTCGAAGGAAGGAGTTTGGGTGGCCACCAGAACGGAGATTGCGGAAGCTTTCAGAGAACAATTCCCTTACAAGAAGGGTCAATTAGCATAGAGCTTCAATCCTGAATGACCAGTTCCAGAAAATGGAAGTTCTGCGCCACCCCGCTACATATGCTTGTAAATAAATAAGGGATTGATCATTTACGTTGAAGGCGTCTCTTCGATCAACTCCAGGTCCAACGGACTTCATTGCTACCAAGGCAAAATAATATTGAAGGAGATCGAAGTCGAACATGTATTGGATATCTCAAATGGACTCATCTTTACCGAAAGCCGTCCAGCTCCCACTGGCTCTCATCCATGTTGGCAAAAGAACCCAATTGCATCGCTGAGTTCTGCACTGGATCCACTCCATATGTGTCGATCCCTTCATATCCACTCCAACCCATAGCCGTATTGTTATAGCTAGTGCCGAAAGAACGCGATGCTGGATCTGGGACGAGCGTCGCATCATCGCGCACCATTTCATTCCACATCCTCCAGCCTTGCCAGCCACCTGGCGCCTCATCGTCAACTTCCATGAATGCTTCCTTGACCGCGTCCGATACCATGTCGCCCATGGTGTTGTCAGTAGTCTGCGGCGCGGGCAGAGTAGCTTGCCCATGTTTGGCCTGCTGGCTTTGTTGCGCTCGGTCAGGGACAGTCGCGGCAGTCGCGGTTGTGTTCGCTTGACGCTGGTCAGGCAAGCCGCTGGACATTGTCGAAGAGTTTGGATTGACTATTGTCTTGAGCATGTTTCCAGAAAGTGCGTCGAAGATGTCGCGGTACTTGACGGCGCCTGGCCATTTTTCACCAAAGATGGTCAAGCTTTGAGAGCAGTCTCGTGTAGCTTCGAGCGTGTCGTAAGAAAAGAGGGAGCGATCGCGCCACATGCAGTAGACTAAGGTTAGGCCAGCCACAAAGCATGAGTGGAGGGATATCATCGTATAGGTCAGAGTGCGGTTCTGATTGAGTCGTTTGTATGCAGTGCATGCAGCAGCCGCCGAGCGCGCACATGTGATGAAACGCTGGTCCGAAGTCTCCAGCGTTGGAAGAAAGATGGTGAAAAGGGAGAGAATGGCTTTGTGATATTGCCTGCAAGTTTATTAGCCGCGAAACGAGTATTGAACCTTTCCTCTACAGGACTTACACTCCATAGAAATCTCGGGCATCCAGGTACGCACTCTCTGGATCATACATCCAAGTGACTTTGTTGCTCTCCTTTGGAGTCTGCGGGCAACTGCGCATCCAATCGTCTAGATCGGCTCGAATCGTCGACACTTTCTGGTCAAGCTTCGCTCGCTCCTCGATCGTGCCGTTAAAGACATTCTTGTCGACTCGGAAGACAGTCTTGTGGATTCTCGAATTGATCTGATCAAGCTTGATGATATGAATAAAGGGTTCAACGTTCGACCAGTGACCTTGAGATGGGTCCCGGGCTTCTCGGTGGGTGAGAGTCCAGAATTGACCGCCGGCGCTTGGTAGCTGCTTAGGATCAGTATAGGAATAGCTGTGTAGAGTTTTCTGCCACTTACTTCGACATTGATGTCTCTGTCCGCGATGGCGAATGCACGACCCAGCACAATGCTTGTGGCACGATCGAGACAGTAGCAAGACCAGAAGATGCGGCGACGAATCTCAACGTCTCGTGCCTGCGCCACTGAGGAGATCTGGGTCTGTTTCCTATGCAGGCCCATCTCAATGCAAACTGAAGTAGCATAGCGGATTTGTGACCAAGCACCCGCTCCATACGGAGATCTTTGGCCATGTACGCCAAGCAACACAAGAAATTGAAGGGTCGCAAGGCTATGCTGTTCCAGTATAATACTCATTGGCTCTGTAGCTGCCATCAGGTGTCGCTGTGACTTGTTAGCTCGGTTCTCATTCGGAGTTCAAGGGTCTTACCTCTGAATCTACACTGTGTAGCTTCCTTGTGAGAGACATGAAGCGAGCCGTAATTGCGTAGATCAGGTGGAAAATGCTACGCTCAACGACCGTGAGCTTTCCGGGAACGTATTGTTCCATGAAGAGGTCCTCGTAGACCACGCGGTCTAGCAACGGCCAGCGGGTATGTATGCGCTCGAAGAATGTATCAAAGAGCATGCGTGCTTGCTCTAATTCCGGGAATCCAAATGAGTTGTCGTCAGATTGGGTTGATACAGACGGTGTGGGAGGCATTGTTGCCGATGCTTTGGCAGTATGCTGTCTCGGCGTGGCTGTAGCTTCATTCATTGTTCGACTCCCAGCGCCTCGAAAGATTGATGACTGGATCACCCGGGCGATTGTGGCCCCAGAGCTGGACCCAACGTAGTACGGCTCCGAGGTTGCGTCTGTCGTGCCAGAGGCACACAATGATAGGTAGGCAACTCCATCAACAAGTGAAGACCCCCCGTCAACACTATCGGACACAGAGTTCCGTGCTGTGCGATTGTGGGAAGGACTTTCAGCCCGTTGCTCCATGGGAGAGCATTGGTCAGTGTCTGTCATGACGTCTGTTTGTTCCGGAGTATCGTTTACAAAATGGTCCTCCGCATGGTCGGGCATACGAGCCTCCAGAAAGGCGATGCGTTCTTCCAGCGCGCTTATGTATCTGTAGATCGATCAGTACATCCCGGAAATGCATGCAATAACCACTACTAGAATGACAAACATACAAGGCTTTGCCGCCTGGATATTGAGGTCGAACTGGTTTTTCATAAGCACACGCTACTCCGACCCGATCGCAGGATCTGCAACAGGGGTGTGCGCCATCACACTGCAGTTGGGACTGTTAGCAAGGTGTCTCTTTGATAATTCAAACATGCTAAGATGCATAAGGAACCTACTCGCTGTTTCCGGCGCTTGCACCTCTTGCATGCCAGCGTTACGCGGGACTTCCGGGGTGCAGATGTAGATGGCCCTGAGCTGGTGCTTGCTGTGGACACCACAGGTGCAGAGTCCGTCGCGATATGCTCTTCAACTGACCCTGTAGACGACGATGATGCTGCATTGCCCGTATTGGGCAGCCTGGCGTGGCTGGATGAAGAGCGGTGTCTCTCGAGCTGTTGCTGCAAGGATGCGTCACTGTCAACAGCGTCCTTGTGGCCAAGTACACTGTCGTTTCTGTAATGAAGAGCCATTAAAGCGGCCTGTCACGTGGAAACAGTATAGCTCTAAAGGTCTAAGTGAATCGTACGCCGGGAGATCGGTCGGAGGTTTGGATGAATGATCTTTGTACGTATAGGAAGAAAATGAGCCGATGGGAACAAGGGTTCACAAGAGACCCGGGGTTATAAACACAAGTCGAATGGAGAGAGGCGTCTATCTTCTCCACTGTGAGCAACGAGCCCGGCGCTATAGGGCCACCAGGCCTGGGGCCGTATCTAGATGTCTGGAGTCCGTTTGGGTGATCGTCTTGCTTCTACTTTGCGACTGGTCAGCTGAGCCTCCAAACTCTCCGCAGCCACCAGACAAGATAAGCCGACCTAGAACACAGTCTCGGACGCCACAAACACTCGCAATCTCCTTTGCCGTGCGGCTGTTTCACCTTCATCTCTCTTGACTCTGTCGTCATATTACATTGCGATGTCGCCGGTTGTGTGCGAGAAGACAAGTCGGTCTTCAAGAGTTCGTTAGTTAGGATCCAAGGTAAACCTTGCACTATCTGGCGTAGTAAGATCAGCACGTCGCCCACGGGCCACCTGACCCACTTTTCCAGTCGACAGATTGTTGATTGGTGCGCACCGGGGGAGACTTCCAGGCACCGCTTCGGTGACACGGACATCACATCACATCTACCGACTGAACCTCGGGCTGCTCTCCAACGATTGCATCTCGCATCTCGGTCTTTTCAACCCACAGCGATCAGGCCTTGAATTCACAATTTATACAACAAGATTCTTCCCTACGATAAGATGGAAGATTTCGCACCGAGAGACGTTGCCAAGTTCCTTATCTCTGCCGGAGGAGGGATCAGCTCAACACTTCCGAAGCCGTATCTTCCTCTTCCCTGCCAGTAGGAGAGAGATAGCTGAATCGTGCGTATGCTACTCGCAGCCCATCGTTACTCGTGCTACCTTATCGCCCACATGAGGTTCCCCAGCCTTGCGACGGTAGGACCCAGGTTCCCTTCGCATGGCAGACAGGGAAGAGGTCCATCGGTTGGAAAATCGCCGACAGAGCTGCCACACACGTTTGGTATCTCGTTAGGGATTTTTGGTGCGACGTGTAAGCTGAGAGCATCTGGATAGTAGGCAAAGATGCAATAATATATGTGGGATGTCGGCTCCCGGCCATGTAGACGTAGAGTCCTCCTTTATACGAGAGTATAATTGACTTGATCCAGAACAAGTGCTGAGTTACGATTTCGACTGAACGACCCTCACCGATCGCAGTACTACCTTTACATGATGGGCAGGCTAACGTTGCCTTCCAAAGCCGACGTGGCTGCGCCCTTTCGATCGAAGGAGGCCTTTATTGACTTCGTGAAGTCTCCCGAGGGCAATGAAGGACATGAGACAATTGGAGATCCAAAATGGTCAAACAAAGATCTTGAACCAACACCATTTGAGCACAGAACTTGGACATGGTGAGAACATCGATCATAGTCTTTGGGCTGTTTGCTGACCCGATCAGGTATAACCTGCCGCTTTATTGGCTTTCCAACCAGTTCTCACTTGTTGGATGGAACACTGGATCAGCTTTGGTCACGGTTGGGCTAGTAAGTTGAAGCCGTTAACATGTGGCCCGCGTTGCATACTAATGGTTCGTAGACATGGCAGCAGTCATTTGTGTCTGCATGCCTTGGATCCTTCCTCGCAGCCATTGTCGTTGTGCTTATGGCTCGCCCGGGTGCCAAATACCACATTGGCTTGTAAGTCACTGGTCCAACAGAGCCTGGCGTTAACAGCCTCTAACAATCTCCAGCCCGGTGCTCGCACGCTCTGTGATGGGAATGTACGGATCATACTTCTTCGTTTTCATTCGAGCGATCGTCTGCATCATCTGGTACGGCATCCAGTCCTTCTATGCCGGCAACATCCTTTCGGTGATGCTTCGATGCATCTTCGGTAGTGCATGGGAAAATTTCGACAACACACTCGCTGCAAATGCGAACATCACTTCGAAGCAGCTATTGGCGTTCTTCATGGCATGGCTCATGGAGTTTCCTTTCGTAAGTAGCTCCGTCAACACGATATGATGTAGACCTGGCCGCTGACGAGCTACAGATGTGGGTTCATCCCAAGAGTATTCACTACATCTTCACCGTAAAAGGTTGTACTATGCCCATCGCAGCTTTTGCACTCTTCGGCTGGTGCATGGCCAATGGCGGCGGGCTGGGGGCCATGGACCTTGCCTCTAAGGGTGGTGAGCTGTCTGCGTCTGTCACTCCATTGGGCTGGTCCATCATGTCGGGAATCAACACCATCTTTGGCTCTCTCTCACCCATGCTCGTCAATCAGCCAGACCTTGCACGCTACTGCAAGAAACCTCGCGACGCTGGAATATCGCAAGGCATCAGTGTCTTCATCTCCTCGATCATTGTCTTCTTCCTTGGCATGGCTTCGACTACTTCGATACAAGCACGGTGGGGAACCGCGCACTGGAACGTGTGGGATCTCCTTGATGCTATTCTTGACCACTACTTCAGTGCCGGTGCTCGTGCAGGCATATTCTTCGTTGCACTGGCTTTCTTCTTCGGTGTCTTTGCGACCAACTTTGGCGCCAACTCGATTCCTTTCGGCGCAGACATGACGGGTCTCTTCCCCAAGGTGCTCACAATTCGCCGTGGGCAGGTTCTTTGCGCAGTATTGGGTGTAGTAGTCCAGCCATGGCAGCTAATGGCTAATGCATCTGCCTTCCTGAGGTGAGTTGAATGCCGACATTTTTGACAACCCGCACTGACGATAGAAAAGCTTCCTTGGGTCTTACAACATCTTCATGGCACCCCTCTGTGCTGTGATCATTGTCGACTACTACATCACCCGTAAGGGCAACATTCATGTGCCTTCATGCTACGATGGCAAGAAGTCCGGTCTGTACTGGTTCTGGTCCGGCGTAAATGTATCCGGCGTCGCCGCATGGCTACTCGGCACGACGATGGGAATTCCAGGTCTCATCGGGCAATATCAACCTCAGCTCATCAGCAAAGCTGCACAATACATGTATATGATGGGCTGGCTTCTAACTTT
The DNA here is from genome assembly GCA_022813715.1 of Cladosporium austrohemisphaericum. Lineage (NCBI taxonomy): Eukaryota > Fungi > Ascomycota > Dothideomycetes > Cladosporiales > Cladosporiaceae > Cladosporium > Cladosporium austrohemisphaericum. The sequence goes on from JAKLLY010000033.1 coordinate 99,831, forward strand.
CACGACGTCGGCGACCATTTACCACATTCTCGCTACCTTTATCAAGCCGCAGATCTTCCCGACCGGGCGCGAGAGTACGCCTCATGAGCGCGAGTGGTTGGCAAATGATGGCCGCGAGGGATTCTATGAGGGAGAAATGGGCGGTGAAGAGATCTATGCTCCTGCAACGCCGCCTATGACGGACGGTGGTGAAGAGATCCAGATGGGCGAGAAGGCTTTCAAATCACAAGTCTGAAGTCGTTTACAGTCACTCAGAAAGACGGTTGGAAATTGGTGGCAACAGGACTTGTACTCCAGATTATTGTACTATGCAACACACAATTTACCATCAAACATTAAGCACAAGTAATTGCCACGTTCTCAACAGGATTATGAGAATAATGTGTGCTGAAAGTGATATCTCGGCGCTTCCACTAGATCTCGGTACTACAACAACTGATATTGCCATTCATTCCCCTTCTGGAGGATCTTGCCATGTAAGTTACGGCGATATCAGGTCCCGCCTGGTGTTATTGAATGCGATTAGACGTTTCCATATTCCGACTAACCAGCGGCGGAATCTCAGCCTTGCCGAGGATTAGATTTCTGTGACAAAGCAAATGATTGCATTGATTGGTAATTTCATCGTTCACGTCTGAGGTCTGTATTGTATCATATCTATGTAATCGATCGGGTACAACCCAGCCGATGGAATTCCAGTTGCCTCCAGGATTCGGCATCCAAATTGCCGACAATGGAACAGTCCGATTTCGCATGACTTGTACCGCCAGTGTATCAATGTATGCCTTTGACACATGGCGAGGCGATACTGGTTAATACTACTTATATCGATTCTTACATCAGACAGGGTAAGAACAAAAGTAAGTCTGCAACAGTACATGAAGCAATTTGACGAAGCCCTGGAATCATCCTACGACAGCAAGACTGAGGAACCATCACCATGTCTAGACTCTTTGAGCCCATTGCCGTTGGGCCTACACGTTTAGAGCATCGTGTGGCGATGGCACCTCTGACGCGATACCGATGGGGAGACGACTGGGACGCAACCGGAATGGAGAGTGTGATCAAAGGTGAAGCCATTTACGAACTTTGGATGTAGCAGACATGCAGCAAACCAAGCAATACAACACAGATCGACTGACAGGAATCGCAGAGTACTACGAACAACGAGCATGTGTCCCAGGCACGCTCATCGTGAGCGAAGCAACAGTCATCGCAAAAAACGCAGTCGGCCGCCGCAACTGTCCCGGAATCTGGTCTGACGCTCAAATCGCATCGTGGAAAGAGATCACGACAGCAGTGCACGCCAAGGGATGTGCAATCTACTGTCAACTGTGGCATCAAGGCCGATCAGCTTTCCCTGAAGTGCTGGAATCCGAAGGCTACAGACTGCTATCGTCCAGCGCCGTGCCAATGACGCCCGAAGATCAGACTCCAGAGGCCATGACCGAAGAAGAGATCCAGGAAGCGATCAATGACTATGCAAAAGCAGCCAAAAACGCCATTGCCGCTGGATTTGATGGCGTGGAGATTCACGGCGCTAACGGCTACCTTTGCGATCAGTTCTTACAGACGACCTGCAACCAGCGGACTGATGCATGGGGAGGAAGCATCGAGAACCGAGCTCGATTCCACCTTGAAGTAACGAAAGCCGTTATCGATGCTGTCGGTGCTGACCGGACAGCCATGCGTCTGTCGCCATATTCCAGCTTCGGTGGCATGTTGATGGAAGAGCCTGAGCCGACCTTCGACTACCTTCTCAAGAAGCTCAAACCGCTCGGGCTTGCATACCTTCACCTGATCGAAGCCCGCATCGAAGGAAACGACGATTCAGACTGCGGAGGACAGAAGTCGATCGACTGGATGGTGAAGCAATGGGAGAATGTCAGCCCTATCCTGATAGCGGGTGGTTTCCTCCCCGAATCGGCAAAGCAGGCCGTTGATGAGAAGTACAAGGACTACGACGTGATCACTGTCTTTGGAAGATATTTCGTGACCAACCCTGACCTCGTATATCGAGTCAAGGAAGGTTTGCCATTGGCAGCATACGACCGCAGGGTGTTCTACACGCCCAAAGAACCCAAGGGATACATAGATTACCCGCTAAGCCAACAGTATCAGCAGACTGTTGCGGCGGCATGAGATGTAATCGAAAGTCAGTAAATAAAAAATCAAGAAGCTATCCCTGCATACGTGACAAATCCAAATGAAATCCTCCTCCCATCGCACCTCACCTCAAAGAGAAAAAAAGCCCAACGCACCAACCACACCACCCCCTTAGCGCCCGCATGCATACAACACCATAAAACCCCCCTCACAACTCCCAACTCTCTTTCCTTTCTTCACGCGACTTTGTAAGCCCTCCAACCCACCCCCCAAAATCACCTCACCACTAACAAAGCATCTCCGCAGACTTCATAGAATCATTTCTATAGTAAACGTCCATAACTGTGTTCTCTACATGAGCCACAGACTCCAACCTGGCTGATGAGCCGAATACCCCAAGCCCAAGAGTGATGCCGACGTATGCATCCTGCATGGCGATGATCTCGACCCAACTCAGTGTCGTGGCTTCGGCAGGCTGAGTTGGGAGGGTTTGGTGGTACGTCTGACAGGTCGACTTTCATCTGTTCGTCTCGCTAGGTCTAGCGAGGCGGTGGGAGAAGGGATTGTAAGGAATTGGTCGGCGGGAGATGATGTTAGATGCTGGTCAAGGCTGTGTTGTAGCCGTTGTTAAGCCGATGTCTGTTCGTGCGAGCACCATTGACGACTGCGGCGGTTTACAGTGTTTGAGACGAATTAAATATGAAGTCGGCTTTTTGTACGCTACTTAAACGAAGCTGCCACTCTCCACCAGACAAGAACGATAGACTCGAGAAGCGAAGAACAAGCGAATATGTATATGCCCAGTCCCTTCCTAATGCAATTCGTTCAAAAAGAAAACTAGACGCCGGTATCATACAAGGAAGACAAACCCAAAAAAAGGAAATAAAGAAAGAGTCGTTCGTGATCATCATGCTCTCCACAACACCAGAGAAAAGGAAACTTGAGGAACACTGACATGACGAAGGAGAGTCGTGAGACTCGTGCTCCGCGTCCAAGATCCGACGCCGACAAGGTTATACGAAAAACAGGTGTCTTGCAGCCGAGGAATCAATAGATCATGCTCTTCACAGCGTTACGGCTACGGTGGCCGGTACGAGGTGAAAGAGGTGGTGTTCCAGGCCTGTTACCAACTGGTGCGCTGCCAGGAACGTATGCTGACTGGCGGTTTGCGTTACCGGCGACTGGCTTACGGTCACTCGGCTGCCTTGACGGCCACGAAGCGAGAGCACCGCCATCCTGCTGCTGCGATTGAGGCGGCTTTGTGAAATCTCTAATCTCGGTGCCGCCGGCTGCAGCGCCCTCGAGCATCGGCCTGTCGATAGCTTCGCGCTCGCGAGCAGCTTCCTTTGCGCCTTCGGATCGCTCATGGGCGAAGACGAGGTCCGTCCAGCCCTTCTTGCGGTTGCCTGGGTCAGCTTTGCCGACGACTTGGGCAAGGGCGTTCATCCACTCCTCCTTCGCCTCTTTGGAGTCGGCGTAGAAGTCGATGGTCTCGCCGTTGGCGAAACGAATGCGGAAGCCTTCCTCGACGTATTGGTATCCATCGTCTTCTTCGGCGAAAGCACTCTTGCGGCGGTTGCCACCAGCAGGCTTGGCCGGCGAAGATGGGGTGATGGTATCGGCGAGCAGAGTGCGACGATCGTCAACAAGGCGGACCGCTTTGCTGAGATTGATAACTGCCCGCTTCTGGTGGGTGTGTTCGTGATAAGCGGTCAGGCGCGGGCCTTGCAAACGGAAGAAGCGGCGGCGCCAATGCTGGCAGTCGCCTCCCTGTTGGCTCAAGGCACCCTCGTGGGCGACCTCGGTGACTTCATGTGCGCGGTTCATCTCGCGGATAGCAGAGCTCATGCTCTTGGGCATCTCCTCATCGGTTGCGCCGTTGGGCTTTGGAACGTACAGAAGCTGCAGCTCGAGGGCACCAATGATGTATGGAGGCTTCCTTACAGGACCAGCGTGGGCACCACGCTTGCTGCGGACGCTGTTAACAACCATCGAGCTCTTTTCGAGTGCCCACTCGTTGTAGCAAGGTACGTCCACGGTCAACGGACGACCGAAGCAACGCGGTTCGTGTGAAGAAAGGTTCACGTATGACCTTGCGAAGGAACCGTCTGCGGCGTTGACAAGATCATGCATCAGATCCCAGGCCGATGGGTGCATAGCGGCACGCTTACGCTGAGCTTCCTGTTGTTGACGGCGCTGTTCGGCTTCTTGCGCTTCGCGCTCCTGACGCTCGCGCTCGGCACGCTTCTTTGGGCTTGAGAGGAGACGCGAGAAGCTCGACTGTTTCTGGTGCTTGCTTGGAGAGGCGGGTGCCGCAGAAGGAAGTGGAGGAGGCGCAGACTTAGGAGGTAACTTGGTGTTCAACGTGAGCTGGAACTCAAGGTCATCGTGAACAACCAATTCGAACTCCTGGCCGATCGGGGCGCTCTTCCCAAGCTCGAGCGGTGCTGTGGTGACGCAGTGGAGGCCATTGTCTAGGGTAAGCTTAAAGTAGACCCGGTCGTTTCGTGGCAAGGGAAGGTCGAGGCTCTTCACGCCAACAACTTTGACGAACAGGCGACCCCTCTCGGCACCTTCTGGGCCATCATCCCCTGCCGTGGCTTGATCTTCCGACACAACACCGAGAGCACTCTCGTGTCCAGGCAGAGGAGGAGCTGCCTCGGGGCGCGGGCGCTGGGCGCTGGAGGCGCGCTTGCTTCTACGCCGTTGCTTGCCAGTCCACGGTTCAGTCTTGATGTATTGCTCTGCGCTGGGCTTGCGTGGGCTGCTTTTCGCTCCGCGCAATGAAGGTCGAGAAGTCATGGAGTCAGACGTTGGAGGCTCATGGGACTTGCTGGTCTCATTGCTGGATCCGGAGAAGGTACGGTTGGAGGCAACAACAACCTTTTCGTTTTCGCGCATTCTGTAACCCTTCTTTTCGCGAACATTACCGTTAGTGCCAACGCCATAGGGACTGTAGAGAGAGGGTGAGCACACCTTCTGGTTCTCCATGACACGGTCGAATTCCTGTTCAAGTCCCCAGTCTTCGTGCTCGACGGCAGGAATGTCGATGCTCAAGTTGACTTTGCGGCTTTCTCGGCGTGCTTCTGGTTTGTCAGACCCTTGCTGCTCATTGTCAATACCAGAGTCAACCTTGCTTCCGTCGCCCTCGTACGAATCAAAAGAGGCATCGGCATTCTCGATCTGAGCTTGGTAGCCCTGTGGGATGGCGGGTACCGGGAACTCGTCGCTTACTTGCCCATCAAATATGGCTCCAAAGTCAGCTGGGGTTCCTGAAGGGCGTGCCTTGAGTTTGCCGCCAGTCTTAATTGTGGCCCTGCGCTCCGGAATCTCCTGCCTTGGGGGCATGGGTTCAGGTTCGGGCTCGTAGCCGAGCTCGGTCTCGAAGTCCTCATCTTGCTCGGCGTGCGCATCTTCAAACTCATCGTCATCCAAGTCGGTAGAATGGTGGATAACCGATTCAGGAGTTCTTGGAGGCGAAAGCTCAGCCGCAGGCTGCTCGACGGGCTGTTCGACGGGTTGTTCGACGGGCTGCTCGACGGGCTGGGCTTCAGCAGGCGCCCACTGGGCAGTGGTGGATGGCTGGAGAGTCGGAACGTTTTCGGTGTCGAGCTTGCGAGTGTTCTCATTTGACGGAGGCGGCGACGGGGTAATGTACTTGGTCATGCCAAAGTCATAATCCTCCTCGCCACGTAGATATTCCGGCAGGCCCATAAAGCCCTTGTCGGATCTTTCGGGTTTCTGGGCCTCTTGCGAAGGTTGAGAGTAGTCCTTGACTGTCAACAGCTCCATGGCTTCTTGGAGAGTCTCCTTGCCATCAGGCACTTCTTCGGTCGATTGCTGGTGGAGAACAGTACTCTCCAGCTCAGGCTCGTCCAATGAATACATGCTGCCATCTGTCTCCTCTTCGAAAGTGTCGTTGTGGATATCATGGTGCAGGACAGAGTTCTGCTGATCATAATCCTCCAGACGAGAAGGAGACCTGGGTGTAGAAAGGCGGGTCTCGTCCATTGTGGGAATGGCCGCCAGATCGATGCTTTCATCCACTGGCTCCTCTTTGATAACGACATCTATCTCGTCATCCAGAGCATGTTGCCTTGGAATCATGTGGTCACTTGACTCTCTGCTGTGCTCGCGGGAAGGAATGGGCTGGTCCGGGTGCATCTGTGCAAGCTCCGCGTAGGAAGGTCTGAACTTCTGCTGCTCGTCGACATACTCGGATTCGTCCACGGCATCGTCTTCTTCGTCTTCGAAATCGTACTTGGTGTTTCTAACCTTCTTCAAGATGGATTCGCGGCTGATGCGAGGTGGCGCATTAGTATACTCGTCGAGCTCGGCCAGCATGGAGTTGTCTGCATCCTCGCCCTCCTTGTCTTGCTCGCTTGTGACGCCGTTGACCGTGGTCTCGGTGTCATGGTTGGAGTGGTTCGACCCAGGGCGTTCCGCCTCTGTCGGCTTCTCCATTTCTTGGGCGCGCTCGACCAAAGGAGACGAACCAGCTCGGGGTCTGGTGGAATATTCGCCATCCTCCTCTTCCTCGTTGTAGCGTTTCGCTGGAGCTGGGAGATGGCGTGCAGCATCGGAAGCACGCTGCGCTGCAGCAGCGACTTGTGCTGATTCGCGGCGCTTCTTGTCGCTCAACGCAGGCAGCGGAGGCAATGGCCTTGATTCTCCATCAGAGGCCACACTCTCAGACCGGCCGAGAATAGGGCGCTGGGGAGACGGAGAGTCAAAGACGTCATCCTCTTCGTTGACAAGGCTGTTGCGTGCCTCATCTGGGGACATGCGCGACCAGTGCTCGGGTAGCACGACAGGTGTCTTGTCTGCGTTCTCCAGATCTTCGTCGAAGCTATCGTCTCTATCTGGGTCCACAGAGCTACCACGGTCGAAGCTCATATCCTGATCGTAGTAATCATCGGAATCATAGCTTCCTTCGCGAGAGTCCGAAGCTGCAGAAACTGAAGGCTCTGGCGTGGGCTGTTCGTACTCGTTGATCATCGGAGGCGAAGTGTTGAAAGTCACGCTCTTGTTGTGGCGATGAAGTGCTCTTGGTGTGGGCGCGCACTCTTCGCCCTCTGACCAAGCGCCAGTCTCTGGGTCATAGGCAGCTCTGCCAAATTGGCTGATCCGTGCGAGTGAGGACTTTGTCGGAGATGGCGACTCATCCTTCTCAGGAGATTCTGGCAAGGCCACACCTGCGGCAAACTTGGTGGGGCTGAATGTAGGTATGCTGGTGTCGCTCTCTGTGCGCAGGTGGCCAGGTCTCTGAGGGCTACCACCACGGATGGGGCTCTTCTCGTTCCGCATTGTGTCGAAGCGTGTGAATGTGTTGCGGACAAACTGTTCGCTGAGAGGGCGATTGGCGCTAGGTCTCTCGACAATTGGAACGGTATCCGGGTCGTAGGCATCCTTGTTTTCGAGTGAAAAGATCTTACTGCTCTTCACCCGACCTGCGGACTGGAGTTTCTCGATGCTGGCGCGGCGCTTTGCCGAGATTCCAGAAGACGGTGAAGGGGAGCGATCCGGTGTGGCCTCAAACTGGCGAGTAGGCGACATGCGCGTAGACCAGAAATCGCGAGGTGAAGGCTTCGCGGGAGATGGAGATGGCGATGCATTCTCGTTGGCGAAAGGTGAGGGCTCTAACGAAGGGAGGATTTTCTAAGATTGCCCGGGTTAGCAGATGTCACGTGTGTCAGTACTCGCTGGTCGACGCACCCTCGTGCTCTGATTGTAGCTGGGCGAGTTCCGTCTCGTGGAACCCGAGCTGATCTCTGCCAGTGGCCGTGACATGGCGGCCTGCTGCTTGTCGGGCGACGCAGTGGGTGTCGACTTGCTTATGCGTAGCGGCTGCACCTGGCGCACCATCGTGTCAGTATTGGCGGGCTGTATTATGTGCAGTGAGAGTGTGCCGTGTCAGGGTGTGCGGTGTCTCATACAGTAGTGTCCATTGTGTTGCGCCGTCAGAAGGGCGCGGGTGTGTTATGGAATGCGCGCTTGTCCTCACGGAGAAGCAAGCGGCGCTGAGGGTGCAGAAGTGAAGCGGTGAGTGAGCGAGTTGTGATTATCGCATAGTCGAGTGGTAGCGAGTGGTGCAGGCGAGCGCTGGTATTGCAGGCTGCGCAGGTTGCGAATAAGATTGTGCTGTGCGAAGGATGAATGCGCGCAGAGGGCGTCCGTTAGCTGTAAGGTAAGGTAGTTGATTCAGGCCGGCACCATAACAAACGGCTACCCACAGAAAAGCGGCAGGCGTGGACCAAAGCTTAACCCGCATAGCAACCAGCCTCGCCCATAGCAACGGGTGGAGAGTCGACATGGATGGGCCATCACGAGTTTGCGATTGACACGATTGACACCCGACAGATAAACTAATTGCTATATCAAGTGGCTACAAGGAGGGGTAACGCATACCATCGGTCAATTGACTCAACCCTAGTTCATGCACGAGATGTTGCCATATCTAGGTACAGTATGTTGTGTAGAGCATCCAAAGAACTAAGTGCCGTGTTAGATGTCTGTAGAGATAATTCCACAGCCGTGTGTGCACACCAGCCTGGCGCTATACGACATACTGCTATCGTAGGCGTAATCAAGACATATTGGACGCACAGTTTCGCTACGGCCTTCGATGCCCGCGGTTGATTGACAACTCCAACCCTTCCGTGCATGAACTGCTTCCACTGCTGCTTCTCGGTAGCGATGACATGCCTTTCCCATCTGCCCGCAATACCCGAATAGTAACAGGATGCATGGACCCGAGCCGTGTTTGGACCTCGACCTGGTCAGCTGCCTCAACGACACAAGGAAAACAGCCGGGGTACCCTACATGTACAATCGCATCCTGAATTCATTCCCCTCTCGTTGTGAACTCAGCGCCATCTAGCCGTGGAAAGCAAGATCGGAGAAGCGAATCGGATTTCCATCAAGCATCACGAGCGCGTACCTACTTCTGCACTTTGTTGGCGTAATGATTTACAGCAGCTCTCCGGAGCCGTCACTGGGCTCTCCACCCGCTAAAAGCACGGTTTTTAGGTTTCCGTCGTGAAACGGGTTTCGTCACGTCTCGTTTGTGGCGCCCTCCGCTGTGAAATTTGACGGGCAACTCACCCGAGGGCCCTTTCCCGAAATGGCAAGAGAAAGTTCTCGGGGAAGGGAAGGCGCGACATGTGATTGAGCATGTGAATGATTGCTGGTCTGCTAACGACACAATATAATTGCCACCGCATCATGCTTCGCCTGGCATCTTCGGCATGCCCATTCTGCGAGGCGCATGCCTTCTCCAGGACACTTCTCACACCATGGCAACAAACACGAGGCGTCGCGAGCTTCCAGAAGCGCCAGCCTGCGCGAATGGATTTGTCGTCACGAGTTGCACAAGGACCCAAAAAGGCCACACCTGATGGCAAGCCAGCCAAGAAGAGTCGCAATAGTCCTTTCAATGCCATGAACACCACAAGGGTCCCACGGGATCTCGAACGGAAAGCAGCAACACACCAAAAGGCTGCGGAGGAGAAGCGGGTGGTGCGACATGTGAAAGGAGGCAGGGGCAAAATGAGCAAAGAGAAGGAACCTATGAAGGCTTTGAAGATGCAGAGGGCTTTGGCGAATGTTTCTTATGAGAAGCGAGGAAAGACAAAGTTGGAACTGGCAGAGAGGGACCGATTCGAGGAGTTCGATCTATTGCCTCAGATCAAAGAGAGTGTACCTGTCCAGGCGCTGGGAGGGCTGGATGACATTGCACCTACACCGATTCAGAGACTAGCGATTCCTGCGCTGTTGGGAACGGAGGATGGCAAGAGGAGAAAGAAGGGCAAGGACGCAGCGCCAGCCAGGAAGGAGATGCAACAATTCTTGCTTGCTGCTGAGACTGGTTCCGGAAAGACGCTGGCGTATGTTCTCCCCGTCATCGACGCGCTAAAACGTGCGGAAGTGGTCGAGGCCATAGAACGGGCAGAAGCAGAGGAGCAAGAGAAGAAGATGAAGGCAGCGCCTGGTCAAGGCTATGAGCTGCCTTCTCCGGAAGTGGACGACCCTCACCACACAACTGGCCGCCCTAAGATTATCATCCTGGTACCAACTCAGGAGCTTGTAGCCCAGGTTGGCGCGCTCATCAAGTCGCTCTCTCACACAGTCAAGTTCCGCGCCGCCATGATCAGCGCGAACTACACCAGCACTGTCATCCGGAACCGCCTCTTCTCGCCGCAAGGAATTGACATTGTGGTCAGCACTCCTCACCTCCTCAACAGCATCACCGAGTCTGACCCTAATGTCCTTTCCCGTGTCTCCCATCTTGTCATCGACGAGGCCGACTCTCTCCTCGACCGCTCATTCTCACCACTGACCTCATCCATCATCGATCGCGCCACACCCTCATTGAAGCAACTAATCCTCTGTTCCGCCACCATTCCTCGCTCCCTCGATACCTATCTCCACAAACGCTACCCAGACATCCGCCGCCTCACGACACCCAACCTCCACGCCATTCCTCGTCGTGTTCAGCTCACCGTTGTTGATATCGACAAGATTCCCTACCAGGGTAACCGCGACCTTACCTGCGCCCAGGTCATCTGGGATCTAGGAAAAGAGGCCGAAAGCGACGGCCGCGTCTCTACCACCGACAAGCGTATCCTCGTTTTCGTCAACGAGCGCGAGAAGGCAGACGAAGTCGCTGCCTACCTGCAAAGCAAAGGCATCGACGCCTCCGCCCTCTCTCGCGATGTTACAGACCGGACTTCGACCGCCACGCTCGCCGCTTTTACTGGCACTTTGACGGAAGCACAGGCCGAAAAGCAGAAGAAGGAAGACCTAAAGAACGCTGACCCTTCAGCGCGCCGTCTGCGTGGCGTGAAGGTCCTCGTCACCACCGACATCGCTTCCCGTGGAATTGACACCACTGCTGCGAAGACGGTCATTCTCTACACCGTACCCCACACTTCGATCGATTTCATTCACCGCCTCGGGCGTGTCGGCCGCATGGGCCGAAGAGGTCGCGGTATCGTTCTCGTCGGCCGCGGTGACAGGAAGGACGTCGTAAGAGAGGTGAGGGAAGGCATGTTCAAGGGCATGGCTCTGATCTAAAGAGACGTTGTGTCGTAAGAGTGAAGACACTGGACTGTGGTCCAGATCGACGGAGTCGAACTACTGTAAGATACCATCAATTTTGCCGGACGATTGTTGCAGGGTGTTGCTTTCTCCTTCGTACATAAGCGAGGGGAAGCATGTGCGATATATACCATCACTAGCGCGAGGCGCCAACGCACCTGCAGATACTTGTAACATTATTTGTATACATACACTATTCCGACTCCAGTCCACTTCAACATCAACGCCGAAGAACAAGAACGAGCAGTTGGGGGAGTCCAATGGCATCCAAGTAGAGTATGTGTGACGATCAAACCGATTTGCAAACCCCTAGTGTGTTCAGAGAATGTTCTTGGGGAATTTCATCACTTTGTACATTTTCATTTTCGATGAGGAAGGCGCGACGCAGTTCTGAGGAAGGTACGGAGCGCAAGTGAATTGAACCGGGATGATCCTCGTTAGCGCCGGATGTGCCGTGGCCAATCACAGCGGCACATCTGTGCTACGCATTAGTGTGTGTTAGTAGGGTTAGGGTAGAGCACATTCGCCTACCATTGAACTCGGATTATGGGCATATGTGTACTTTTCTGAGTACATGGCAGTCTGTTTGAAAGACCAGGAGGCTTTTGTGTCTGGTCTTGCGATTCGTGGCGCGTTCTGGTTGATGTTGTGTGGATATTGATGTTTTGACGAATGTTGGGGAGGGATCCGCGTGACAACAGGGAAACAAATGAAACGAATCTAAAGACTTTGTGAAAAGCGATATGGAAGCAGGTGCGCAGTTCATCGTTATGCTAAAAGATGCTAGGAATCACAGGTTTCATAGGGAAATAGTCTCTATATCGATGCTACTATGTACAATGGCGACGTGAGCCACGCACCTGTCTATATACATACCGTGACCGGAATCCCCTTCACGCCACTGCTATCAACCAAACGGATCCACAGACCTCACTCAAGCGTCCATTGGCGCATCGCCAACCGGCGCACCATCCGTAACCTCGCCCCAAGCAGCCGCCTCATACTCTCCAAAGCAAGCATACTCATACTTCGCCTTCTCAAAGCTGCTTTCCTGCACCTTCAAGAAAGTCTCCAGCTCACACCACCCATCATCGCGGTCTCCGCACTCAGGGAAGTTCAAGCCCATCGGCAGTGTGCGTTGGTTGAGAACGAAGTGGATGTACTTCGTCTCTTCGCCTTCGGTGTAGACGGCACCCTTGGAACGGTCACCAGAGAGCGGCGAGGGCGTCTTGATGATTTCCATGTCGAGGCGGGCGGCGAAGGGCGTGACGTGGGAGACGCGCAGAGAGTAATTTGAGGGGATATGGTCGGTGGGGAGAAGGCCGTTGAATTGGGTGAAGCCGAAGGCGGTGAGGACGCCGAGGATGTTGGTGTCGTGGGAGAAGTCGAGGTTCAATGACTGGTTAAGAGGGAAAGTGTCCTCGTTGTCGTCGAGGGTGACGTTGATTTGCGCGATGGGCGAGGAGATGACATGGTGCTGTAGGCGGGCCAGGATCTCTTCGACGTAGCCGATTCCTACAGCGCGGCCCGTGGGAGACTGGAAAGCGTTGTTGCCTGCGAATTGCAAGTCGATACTGTACTCGTAGCCTTCCCATTCCTCGTATGTGAAAAGACCGCAGAAGGCAGAGTAGCCCAGGGCAACAGTTTCGTAGGCGCACATGGACTGAGCGTCATAAGAATCTTTAACGCTCCAGTTGAAACCGGGCGCTTGTGCTTGCAGACGCTGCGTTGCATCCGCAAGATAGATGCCTTGCCACTCTTTGCTGGCATTGTTGCCACCCACGCTGCGGAAGTTGTTTGCGTTCGGGCAGTTTTGGTATCCAGCGAGAGAGTTGTTGAATATGCCTGTCAGGTTCTCGCGAGCAAGCACCAGGGTAACGTTGCTGGTCCATTCCAGGCCGAAGAAGCCAGCCAGGAAGTACTCGGCGGACTCGATCATGCGGCGCTGCGTTGTTGAGCGTGCGATGATCTTGCCATCATTTGGGTAAAGATGGCCATACCCGTACTGGTGTAGTGTGCCAGATTCGAAAAGCTCCTCCTTGCCAACGGGCACCAGGATCTCCTGGCCCAGCTTGTAGTTCCAGTTGTTCAGGAAACTGAGATCGCCACTGAAGTTGACATCTCCAAGCGCACCAGTAGTGTAGTTCTTGAGCTTTGCAGCGATATCCTCGACACCTGATCCGGCAGTAGGATAGCGCGCACCATGGCGAGACAGCATGTTGAGCTGCACGATCGAAGCATTCTCGGGCAGAGAGTATTCATTTGCGCCAAAGCCTTGAGGGTTGCTCCAGTAGTGGGTCAATTGGCCCATCTTACGGAAGATGCTCTCATCAACGCCAACTTGACCCTGAATGGGAACTTGAGTCTCCAATGGCTGGGGTGGGACGTATGTTGTCGATGCGAATGGTGCTGGGTTGGTTTGGGCAAGGAAGGCGGGTTCGCCAGTAGGAGTTGGGCCTGTCAATTTCAATTAGCATCATGCTTCTAGACCTCACAAGACTGTACTACTTACCTGGCAAAAGCATAGGTTTCGTAACAAGGTAATCCGGCAAGTTGCTCGCCGCCGCCGACGAACCCTCCACCGAGGCATCCTTCCTCATAACACCAGCCTCAGCGAGGTCCGCCGCAAGAGCAGCCGCCAAAGCATAGCTGCGGTACAACATGATAGATTGCACAACAATGACCCCAAGCAAAACGATCTGTCCAAAGAACAAAGCCTTCTTGCTGAACCGCTCGTACCAAGCACCGCGTTTCTCAGTCTGCAAAAATCTCGGAGTAGTCGCTGTGGCGGTATCTTCCAACAACTCCTCAGACTCAGACACCAACGCGCCTTTTGTAGTATACCCTGCTTCCCCGCCGTCATCAATGTCACCACGACCTGCATGGGGAGGATCCATGGTCGCTCTCGCCACCCCCGTCATCGCGGCAAAGCTTGAAAGCAGCTTACACGCAGCGTAACGTGATAGTAAGCCGAACACAGCAGATCGCCTGTGGTCTTTGCCGTACAAGGCAGCTGGAAGCTAGCGCACGTGTCGGTAGTGGGTGGGATGCGTTTGTTTTGAGTTTGAAGGGGTGACGAGCCGATGTCGCCCGGAGCGTTTCTCCTCACGTTCTCACGTTTGGGATCGCCAAGTGCAGTTCCGTGATAGCCGTTCTATGGCTACGCATCGATTCCCCGTGGGGTGATGTTACAATAGATATGGAAAAGAAGACTAATGAGATAGTAATTAGATTTTTAGATTTCAATCAGGTGGCGGTTAGACGTGTAGTTGACGGTGGACCATGATGGTTCTTGGTGCCAAGAGGACAAGCATTCAATTGGCATCATCACGAAGACGACGATCGTCAGCCCTACAGCCTTATTGACGGCTTTACTGACGAGATCAGATAGATTCAGACTGTCGCGATAATTGAACATTATTACAATGGCATGTAAAGACACATTGTGGGATGTCCACGAATTGATTTCGCCTCGTTCATGTTGTCTCAATTTCTAAGGTAGTCATCCCACCCAACTCCACCCATCTCGATAGTGCAATGCATCCGACAATCTACTCCTTCCCAAACCCACCCTTCTCAAACTTTGTGCTGAAGTTCTCCACAACATTGAACGGCATCACATACACCGGGTGGACAAACCCAACGCGATCACTCTCCTCCACACCCAGCGCCTTCATCTCCTCTGGACTCGGGCCCTTTCCGCTCCAATTGAACCCACTGGTCAACCTTCCGCTCTCCGATCTGATAGGAGCCTCAGTGTCGTAGTGGTAATGGTTCATAGCTGCAGACAGACCCGCAAGAGCGTAGGTAGTGTGGTAGCCGTCGGGCTTGGCAGAGGGTTTGTCCCTCATACCGCCCTTCTTGCCTGGTTGCTGCGCGCAGGTGAGCAAGTATCGCACCAATGCTTGCTTGTTCCACACGTTCTCCGATGCTTCTTGCTCGCCTGCGCCAAATGACGCCTGCAGTAAGGCCCATGTACCTCCGATCCACTGACTGTAGCATGCGTCTACAAGCTTGTTCGTGCGTCCTGCGTATCCGCCTTCTGGGTGCGTCTGCTGGCATGCCATCCAGCGAAGCAGAGCGGATGTGTCGATGTATTTCGGAATGATCTTGTTGGGAGCGTCAATCATGCTCAAGCAGCCCATGGCAAGGAAAGCGTAGGCGCCATGAGCCTCGTCGCCAGGGGTGGCGCCAATGCCGCCCTCGTAACTCTGCAATGAGCGAATGTACTCTCCAAGTCCATCATCGAAGGTCTTCAAGCCGGCGTGGCGAGCTGGCGATGATGGTGGAAGCTCCATGGGAAGGTTGAGAACAGTGATCATGATGAAAGCACAGTAAGCTCCACGAATGTCCATCTCTGCATTTTCAGCCATGCGGAAGCCACCGTTCGGCTGCTTAATCTTGCCTAGCCAATGCCACATGGTGTTCCTGTTAACTTCTTCAAGGCCGTCAACCATTGCCAGAGCGAGCACACATGCGTAGCTGGCAGCACAGTGGCTGAACTGACCATGTCCACCTCCATAACCACCCCATTGATTTTGCATGGGCTTGACGGTCTCGATCAGGCGTTGGCGGTATTGCTTGACATCCTCGCCCAAAACTGTCAGGCCAGAGAATCCCCAGTAGAACAACCAAGGTCTAGCGGCATCCAAAGCAACGTAAGGAGCTGGCAGATTTCCAAGAGTAGTGTGCAAGAAGTTGATGTGTTGTTCGCGCCTGAGATGAGGGAGACCGTACTTGTTCAGCGGTAGACCTTGGGTATCTTGGCCAAGCAGATGAGGTAGACATTCCTTCCGGACTTTATGGAAGGCTTCGGAGGTGGCTGTCGAGTACTCTTCGGGGAACAAGTTGATGGCCGGTGAGGTGAGCCATGGTGGCAGGTGGCGTCCAGGGAATGGAGGACCGCCATCTTCCGAATCAGATAGCTCGACGATCTTGGCCTTCTCCATGAGGAGACTGTCCAGAGCGTCGTCACTTGTGGGTGCCATCTTTGTAACTCTCCTTGAAGGGAATTGGACAGTTCTTTTGTGTTGTGGACGACGCCTGGGTTGCATGGAACCTGCAAGCAAGGCGGCGTGTTGAGACAAGGAGACGTTAGTATTGTTCGTTTGTGCCGGTCGTTGGCATGCAGCGCGCGGGCGGCTCGGCGGAGGCCTTCACCGATTCTCTGCTTAGTGACTGGCAAAAATGGCAAATGCAGTGTTTAGTGGTTTATGTGGTCAGGCTGCTTGCAAGCTCAAGCTGTGTTTGCAGAGAGCAGCGTGACTAATGCGCTCTGCGTGTGGGAGACGAGATCGAAGCTCACACCTACCAGAGAAGTGTGGGAGGTTGTGTATGCTGTTTCTTCGCTTAAGAACTGCCCGTTGCACTGTCACTTTGGCTTGAATACATTCACTGCTGTTTGCAGGCAGATGCCTCTGTTCGTGGAGGAAGCCCGAGGCCTCCGAGGCTCACAGCCAGAGGTCGCAGCGTGAATCCTGAGGCCAACACCGGCGATGGAATTGGCTGGAAGCGCTTGCAGGCTGCCCTTCCCAGCGTCATCGGCAGCGCCAGCGGTGCTACATTCACTCTTCGTCACCCTCAACGTCGCAGTGCGCGACAAGAACTGCCACACCCGCCTACATTATTGCCACTGGCACTACTCTCGTTCGCAAGGCATCTCTAACCCGTCCTCGCCGCAGGGCTTACCATCCATTTCATCGTCCCGCCGGCTGGGCGCCCTCGACAACGACTCGGCGGCAACGACCGCTCACACGAGCCATCATGGCCGCCACCACCTCCGTCGGCGACATGTTCCCGCGCATGGCAATGAGAGGAGCGCAACTCGGCATGGGATCTCGCATGGCTGCGCCCGTCTCCCGTAATCTCCTTTCCGCCCATCGATCCTTTGCGACCGCCTCCAAGCCCTCGCTCTCCCGTCCTGCCATTTCGTCCAGATCGCCTATCCAGGCCTTCGTCCAGCAGCGCACCCTCTTCGGTTCATCATGGGGTGCTTCGAGCAACCGTAATATGCTTGCGTACATGGAGCAGACCGCCAACAACAACCCTGGTAGCGCCACCGCTCAGAATGCCTTCTACTCCGCCCTTCTCCGCTCCAACATGCCCGAAATCCTCGTCGAGCGCTACAACACTGGAAGATTTGCCACGAATACCGGCTGTGAGAACGTCTACAAAAAGGCGCTGCAACAAATTGGCGCGGCTGAGAATGGTGCACTTGGTAACGCCGCTGGCCAGGCCGCAAATGGCGCGCAAGGAAACGGCAATGGCAATGGTATGAGCAACGAACAACTTCAGGCTATTGGACAAGCGGTAGCGGCGCGGTACACTGGCGGAAACGTGGGTGTCAACGCTCGCTCTGGATCTGGCAACAAGGCTGAACCGCTTTACGTCGTAGTCGACGAAAGCCTGGGCGCGGTCATCTTCAAGTGGGTAAAATTCATTCTGGTCTTCTTGTTTGTCGGCTACGTCGCTCTCGTCGTCTTCACCCTGGTCGTTGAGGCTTTGGGTTTCATGAAGAAGACCGGAAGCGCACAGAATGCCGAGACCAAGCCTGAATTGCAGACCACTCGTTTTGCCGACGTCCACGGCTGCGACGAAGCCAAGGAGGAACTACAGGAGCTTGTCGAGTTCCTGAAGTCTCCCGAGAGCTTCAGCACGCTTGGTGGCAAGATGCCCAAGGGTGTCCTGCTCGCTGGCCCTCCTGGTACTGGTAAAACGCTTCTGGCTCGCGCTGTTGCCGGTGAGGCTCAGGTGCCCTTCTTCTACATGTCTGGCTCTGAATTCGACGAGGTTTACGTTGGTGTAGGCGCAAAGCGCGTGCGTGAGCTCTTCGCAAACGCTCGCACCAAGAGCCCTGCCATTATTTTCATTGACGAACTGGATGCTGTGGGAAGCAAGCGTCACGAAAGAGATGCTGCTTATGCCAAGCAAACCCTCAACCAGCTCTTGACCGAATTGGATGGATTCGAACAGAACTCTGGCGTCATTATTATTGGCGCTACGAACTTCCCGGAATCTCTCGATAAGGCTCTCACTCGTCCCGGCCGCTTTGATCGCAATGTAGCTGTGTCTTTGCCCGACGTCCGCGGTCGCATCGCCATTCTCAACCATCACCTCCGCAACATCAAAATCGATGCCGACGTCGATGCTTCAGTCATTGCGCGTGGCAGCCCCGGAATGTCTGGCGCTGAGCTCGAAAGCATCGTCAACCAAGCGGCTGTTCACGCTTCCAAGCGCAAGGCAAACAAGGTGTCACTCAACGATATGGTCTGGGCAAAGGACAAGATCATGATGGGTGCAGAGCGCAGAAGCGCGGTCATCCAGCAAAAGGACAAGATCATGACTGCTTACCACGAAGGTGGACACGCTTTGGTTGCCCTGCTCACTGAAGGCTGCGATCCGCTTTACAAGGCCACCATCATGCCCCGCGGCCACGCTCTTGGTATCACTTTCCAACTCCCGGAGATGGACAAGGTCAGCGAAACAAAGAAGAACCTCGAGGCACGCATCGATGTTTGCATGGGCGGCAAGGTCGCCGAGCAACTCATCTACGGCGACGAAGGTGTCTCTACCGGTGCTTCGAGCGATATCCAACAGGCAACGAGCCTCGCATATCACATGGTTACACAGGCTGGCATGAGCGAGCTTCTCGGTAACATCGACTTGTCGAGCAACTACAACCGCTTGTCAACAGACACCAAGCAAAAGATCGAAAGCGAGGTCCGCCGTATCATCGAAGCTGGCAAGGACCGTGCTACGAAACTTCTCACGGAAAAGCGCACCGAACTCGACAGGCTTGCCAACGCTCTGGTCGAGTACGAGACTTTGGACAAGGCGGAGATGGAGAAGGTCATCAGAGGCGAGAAGTTGCCTGACAAGTTGAAGGCCAGTGCCGAAACTCCCATCAAGCTCCCCAGTGGCCCTCTACCGCCACCCTTCGGCGTTCCAGCGCCACTTCCTGGCCAAGGCGGCGAGGGAGCTGCAGGACCCGACGGTGGCGACGAGCCACGACCTTATCCTGCTGGCAGCCCATAAGTACGGTTCACTGTGACGAAAACAATGCGCCGGACCTCAATCCTGCGTCACTCGACGAGCCACATACCCCAATCCGGTGTACAGCGCGCAGGCCACCCATGGTCAAAGCACTCACCAACAACGAGCAACCTTATCCGGACTCTTGGGAGTTGCTGATAGCGCTGAAACACCGACTATTCCCTTCTTCCCTCTTGATCTCAGATATGAGTTAGGAACATGGCGTCGAGGCGTTGGTCGGATTGCGCAAAAGCGTGGGGTTTCAGACTGTGATCTGAAGCAGAAAGGAAGTGTGTGGAGAGATGACATTGCATACACCCATTTTCTTGTCGTTCTTTCCTTTTTTTTGTAATGTGCATAGGTAGCGTGCATAAGGTAGCCTTTGTATCTGTAACACTACTACGACTCAAGTCACTGCACACTGATGAGCTTAGTCCAGGTTGTGTAACAGTCTTCAAGTCCATGACCACCGTGTGTTGACATGCCTTTGTCAGTGGGTGAACACAAGTGCTACATATGCATTACCCAGTCGAGTCAGTGAAGACACATGTATCATGTGCGCGTGAAGAACTGCCAAGAGCACATGTATCCCA
This sequence comes from Cladosporium austrohemisphaericum, assembly GCA_022813715.1. Classification (NCBI taxonomy): domain Eukaryota; kingdom Fungi; phylum Ascomycota; class Dothideomycetes; order Cladosporiales; family Cladosporiaceae; genus Cladosporium; species Cladosporium austrohemisphaericum. The sequence continues at coordinate 119,660 of JAKLLY010000033.1, forward strand.
CCAAAGCCACATCGTCATCAAGACAACTTCAAGTCACCCTGGAACAAACGCAGAAGAACTACGGGTCTGAGGCTCTTTTCCCTGCATGTGCATGTGCAAACGAAAGAACCTTAATTGCCTATTCAGAATCACGCGTATGGTGAAGATCATCCAAGATCGCCAAGGTCTTTGTCTCCGTCATCGGTTTGCACTTCTTTTTCCCGACCTCATTCATTGCTTTATACCACACCGTCTCCTGTTCACCACGCTATGAAACTGTGCGACTGACCTGCTGGCAGCGTCACGCGTTCTTTGTGTTTGTGTTTGTCGAGCTACTGCTCCAAGCGCCTGCTCTTGACTGCTGCTTCGTGGCGGCACTTCGCTCATATCACGACTTCATTTCTGCGAGGCGCTCTTGCACCATCACCACCGCAATTACTCACGCCAAATACACAGCATAGCACTTTTGCCACCATGCTGCTCTTCACGAGCGCGCTCATCGCGGCTCTCCTGAGCATCTCCCATGCTTTGGACCTGGACACCAACTCGCCGTCCTCGATTCGCAATGCTTCCTCGAAGCTCGTCTTCAACCTCATGTCCTACTACCAGACCAACCAGACTGGCGTCCCTCCCGAGAACGTCGGCACCTTGCCTCAGCCTCTCTACTGGTGGCAAGCAGGTGCCATGTGGGGCGGCCTTGTTGACTACGCGGCCTACACTAACGACACAAGCTACAACCCGACCATAACCCAGGCTCTGCAAGCGCAAGTCGGCCCAAACGACAACTACATGCCACCCGCCTACTTCGCCTCTCTCGGTAACGACGACCAAGCCTTCTGGGCTCTTGCTGTCCTGTCCGCTGTTGAGTCTGGCTACCCTTCACCTGGACCTGATCAACCGCAGTGGCTCGCTCTCGCTGAGGCAGTTTTCAACACTCAGTGGCCGCGCTGGGAGATGGAAACTTGCGGTGGCGGCCTCAAGTGGCAAGTCTTCGAGTCCAATGCTGGATACTTCTACAAGAACACAGTCTCCAACGGTGCTTTCTTCCAGATTGCGGCACGCCTCGCTCGCTATACCGGCAACCAGACTTACGTCGAGTGGGCCGAGCGCGCGTGGGACTGGATGGATGCTATTGGTCTCTTTGATGACGCATACAACGTTTTCGATGGTACTGATGAAAAGATTAACTGCACGGAGGTGGACCACACGGCGTGGTCATATAACCCAACACTACTTATAGAGGGCTGTGCCGCTCTGTACAACTATACTAATGGATCGACCGTGTGGGAAGAGCGGACATCTAGCCTCCTTCGTTCCACAATTCGCAACTTTTACTCCCTCGAGAACGCGACCAACATTCTCTTCGAGCAGGCCTGCGAGCCCTACAACACGTGCAACAACGACCAGTATAGTTTCAAAGCCTACGCCTCTCGTTTCTTGAGCAAGACGGCTGTACTGGCACCCTACACCCTACCAGCCATCCGTACTCTCCTCAAGACTTCCGCAGAAGCAGCAGCAGTGGCATGTTCCTCAGGCGCGGACAACGCGACCTGCGGCCAGAAGTGGTACGTCGGCGGTTTTGACGGCAATGCTGGAATCGGTCAGCAGATGTCAGCGCTCGAAGCTGCACAGGCCCTGCTACCAGTATTACCGCGCGACGCTTTCACGGCGAACGCGACCTCAAACCTCACAGCCGGCGCGCCAAACTTCGCTCCGCGCACGGGGCCCAACGTCACCATTGCTGTGGTTGATGTCACGAGCACATTCGTCGCCGAGTCACCGACAGGAACGCCCAACGGGCCGCCTGGCCAGCCGGGTGGAGAAGATGGTGGCAGTGGCAGTGGTGGCTCTGGAAATGACGATGGTGAGAGCACTGGTGCACTGCATCGCAGAGCGCACTTGGGTGCCAAAGCGGCACTGCCGGTCATGGCTGCAGCGGCAGCAGAGGTCGGAGGGATGGTCTGAAGGTTTGGCGTCATTGCAATCTGAGCCATAGCGATGATGCATGTGAGGACTTTACATGGTAGCCATTCAGCCTACGTGTGGCTTCCTGATAAACGTCACGGGGACTTGACGTTCAGGCCGATGGCTGAGGATCGCTTACAGTACGAGCACGATATTACGAAATGCGGCAATCGCACATAGACGAGTGTATGAAACGAAACCAAACCAAGCCACGATATGAGAATTCATGATACTTCCTCCACGTCAAGCTCCTCCCTAGTCGCTCTTGTCACTCACATTTTGCAGCCTGCCACTTCTTTAGTGCCGCTCTCGCAGCTCTCCGTCCAAACACACCTCCAGCAGTCAAGCCACTGCCACCAGGATAGTTGCCGTAGAAAAGGCCTCCAACCATCTCGCCAGCGCAATGCAGGCCTTCGATTTTGCTTCCATCCTTCCTCAGCACACCTGCATCTTCGGGATCAATCGCAAGTCCGGCGAAAGTGAACGTGATGCCCGAAGTTACCTTGACAGCTAGCAAAGGAGATTCAGTGACCGGGAGAGCCCAGTTGCTCTTTGCCAACGACAGCTTCGCTGTAGTCGATTGAGTCGAAAGCCCGTCTTTGACTGCTGGGTTGAGAGAGATGTCGGGATGCTCGTGCTGGTGTGCAATTACAGCGTTGTCAAAGTCCGTGAGAGTCTTGACGAATTTCTCTTTATCAGCCAGTCCGTCTTCCTTGAGCTTGTCTGCCATCTCCTGGGCGCATCCAGCCCATGTTTTCCTCACAATCTCATCGCGGTACTCTTCATCTCTGAGCCACTTCTGGCCTTGCTTGCCCCAAATTTGCCATGCGACACCGCCAGGCTGCTCTAAGATGGCTCTTCCAAACTTGGCATAAGTGTAGTTTCGCAGATCGATACCTTCGTCAACGAATCTTTCGCCAGCAGAGTTGACCATGATCCCCAGAGGATACCCACTCTTCGTAAATTCATTCGTCTTCTCCCTGTCGCCTCCGTCGGCAGGCGAGTCGTAGTCCCAAGCAGTGCTGTGGCATCCTCCTGAGCTGAAGTCGCCGACAAGCTTCGCTCCAACTCTCTCGGCTGCCAGAATCATGCCACCGGTGTTGTATGGCGTACCGCGAGTATGAGCCCTCTCCCAGCCCTCGGCCAAAAACCTCCTCCTCAACTCCGGGTTCGCTTCGAAGCCTCCAGCACAAAGGACGACACTACCAGCTTTCACCTGAAATTCCTTTCCATCTCTGTCAACATCGATCCCAACGACTTTGCCACTCCCATCGACGATCAACTCTTGCCCTTCAACCCCAAACTCCACCTGTCCACCATTCCCCCTCACAGCATCTAACAAATTCGCAATCAAACCCTTCCCCTGCCCTTTCGTCGTGATGCAAAGCCCACCCCAAAATCTCCACCTTCCTTCAACCTCGAACGCCTGCCTTCGGAAGCTCATCTCCCAACCCACGCCACCAACTTCTTTCAACCATCTCACCAGTTCCAAACCCTCGCCAACAACTTTCTTGCCAAGCGAGACATCGCTCCTCCCACCAGTGACACGGCTCAGATCGTTTTCAAAGTCGCTCGCGGTGTAAGCATCTAGATCAACGCGCTCTGCGAGATCGGCGGGCACGTTTGATACTAGAGGAAGGATGTCTGCAAGTCCGCTGTGGGCAATGCGGTATGCACCTGCGGTGAAGAATCCATTGCCACCAACCCAAGATTCGGGAGCTTTTTCGAGGACAAGCACGCGTGGGGCTGGCGTGCTATGAGTGAGAGCTTCGAGGGCTGTAGAGAGAGCTGCTGCGCCAGAGCCGAGAACGACGATGTCCCAGTGTTGTTGTAAAGGGTCGATGGGGTGAGATGCGGAAGGCATGTTGAGTTTTCGTTGTTACGGTTTGGCGGAGGGGCTTGCGAAGATGTATATGATATCTAGCTTGCCACCGAGCCAATAGATTCGTGTCTTTTCGTCGTCGAATGTAAGTTGCAGATAGACGGAAGTGGACGAACGATTGAGCGCTGGACACAGGGTCCGTGTTTGGTCGGTTGTAGTCTCGTGATGGGATATTCAATAGAAACCAAAAGAGATTAGTGTCCAGCAAAGGTAGTTGAGAGTAGATGAGTGAATAGCAGCTTCTCATCCTCGGCCAACGACACAAGCGGAACATCGCATCCCACGGGATATAATGGACCCTGCCTTCGCACTATCCAAGAGCGAGAGCCCTAACCTGCCGTGCCTCTCAAGTGACTTTACCGTACAATGCATATTCAAGTGCCGCGCATCCGACCGAAATGCAAGTGCGAACGTGGGAGTCGGCCGGTGTCGGTGTTGCAGCAAGGATATCGGCTGTATGCAGTCGGACAAAAGTCAAAGCGACGCCACCATGCTCATTCAGTTGTAGAAGAAATCACGAAGTCATCACATTACAGTGGATTTGAGACAGAGAGCGGGGATCAACATCGCACGCCAAAAATGCAATATGGATTTGAGACATCTCCAATAGAGAGAAGATAAAAAAGCAGCCATCTACCCATTTGCCAATCAATCCACAAGATGATAGAAAAAAGGCATCCGACCCTCAATCCCAACCCAGCCATGATAACGCATCTCATGCCCCGCCATCGAAATGCAGCCAAAGCCAGCCCAGGTACACTGAGTGTCGCGTAGGGTTAACGAGCTCTTCCATTGCCCAGCCTCCCAGGTAAAACCAAGACAACGCGCCGAAAAGTGAGGATTTCATCCACATTGAAAGAAGCAGCGCAAGAAAGAAGAGCGCACAATGCAACCGTTTCCATTCAAGAGCTCTGCAGGCCGCAAGGAACACGCCGGTCCCTCGTTAGGCGTAAGAGAACACTCGTGTCGAATGAAGAGAAAGAGGCAAACTCTGCCAAGAACCGACTTTTTGCGAGTGTGCAGAATATCTCGACACAAGCGTTGTCGAGAGAAGCAGGATCTCTATTCGCGAGAACGGAGATGTGATGCTCAAGAAGAAAGAGTAAAACCAGTGAGCCGTCTATATTGTGTGCTCCGTAATCCAGATTGAAACGCCATCGCAAGTAGGAGCAAACCAGAACGCTAAAAGTGCAAAACGAATTGTTGTAAAAGCAGAGAAGTAATGTTTTTAGGCTTTTCTTCGCCTTAGTACCAGGATAACAGTCGCAGATCGAGATCGTTGCTTGTATAAATACCAGGTGCGTGCGTCAAGCGAGTAGCAGTTTAGCATATCGTAGACAATAGTTGTGCTCAAGAGTGTGTCGAGAGTGGCAATGTAAGCAGTCGTGTCAAAAGCAGACCGGTATTGTGCGGTGGTGAGAAGAGGCGCCATCGTAATTAAAAGCAATGCAATTAATGAGTGACAGCGGCCCCAGTCAAGCGCTTGTCGTATTTCAGCCACGGATGGCGGTGGGCTGTGGAGAATCGAAGTAGCCATCGCGCATGCTGTTGGGGTAAGGATAACCGAAGCTTGCCGGCGAGGCGGCACGGTGAGAATAATCCTGAGCGATAAGCGGCGATGGCGAAGCTGATCGAGAAAAGACGTTCGCGGCCGTCGACACGCCTTTGCGGTTGGGTTGCACGTCTTCCGGCGTGCATGGCGAGCTGGACCCAGACGAGACTGTCGTTACGGATGCTTCGTCGTCGGTACCATCGGCGGCGGCGGGCTTCGCGCCGTTCCGGGTGTTTTGAGGTGTTGAGGTCCCCTTCCCAGTACCAGAAGAGGTGAACTGGGATAGACGGTCAGCTCAAGGCCCTGCGGGTGCGACTTGGGCGGTGGCGCCGACTGAGCTGACGCCTACGCCTGCCGAAGGTGATCGATTGTTGGAGGAACCTACGTAACAGAATTTCTGGACAAGATCACGGTACTGAGCCGAGCCCATTGCAGGCCGGTCACCACCACTGCCATTGTTGCTGACACTGAAGTCAAACTTCTCCTCCTTGGTGGAGATGATAGAATCGTTGCGTTCCTGAAGGCCGAAGTAACCATCGCTGGGCCTTTGAGGTGAACCGTTCATCAAGCCACTGTTGCGGCCGAGCCGATCTTGTGCGGTCGACAGAGCGGCGGACAAAGATGCACCAAAATCGTAGCGACCACCAAGGTTGTTGTGAGATTGCGTAGGGCCATTAGTGTTAACGCTGACCCTCTTCGGCTTCGGCTTGAGCTTAATGGATCCGCCCGACTCAGTGATGATCTTGTTAGGAGTGAACTGGTAGGTGTTGTCCATGTCGAACCGAGCACCGAACTCATCGTCGGTCGAATCTGAGCGACCACGGCCATGTGTGGAGCTGGGTGGCAAGTGGCGGCTGCGAGGGATCGCGCTGAGCGGCCTTGCACCAAGCGACGAGTTCGGCTGCACCTTGGCCTTCTTGGCAGTCTTGACAAAGTCGACTTGGTAGTTGCGGTCATCGTTGTTGTCCCAGTAGTCCACTCCGTTGACATTGTAACGGACACACAGAAGTAGTGTCTTGCTCTCAATGTTAGCGGAATCAGACAGCTTGATGTGAAAGTTGAACTTGTCACAGCCATCTGATGACTGTCGGAGGTCGTTGTTGTACTCAGCAACGACCTCGGAGGTGGTCTTCCAGTGGTCCAGAGTGAATCTGGCAATGACCAACTTCTGGAAAGAGAGGTTCTGTACAGCGACAGTGCCAACCAAAGTCTCTTTGTCGGCCGACAAGAAGAAGCGCTCCACACGCACAGGCTTGAGCTTTCGCTCGAAGGTGTCTTGCGGGAAGTTGGAGAGCTTGATATCGCGAGTCGTCTTGCCACTGTAGTCGAAAGGATACTCGGTCTCACTGTCATATGTCTCAACAGGTGACGAGCCAGCCGACACGGCCATTGGCTTGTCTACCTGGAGGAAGTGGCGAGTTTGGTTTTCACTTTCATTGAAGTGCACCGACTTGTGGTAAGTCGGCGTTCCAGGCATGCTGGAATAACGTCTCCTAGATGAGGGCCTCAAAGCAGGTTTGACCAGCTCGCCGGACTTCTTGCGTACCAGTGAAGGCTTGGAAGAAGGACCTTCGTCATCTTCTTCACTGTCATCAGTGGTCTGGGTAGGTGACTCGGCGAAAGTTGGCCTGGAGATGACGATCTCGGCGGTGTTGGACCGGGAATGGGAGATCTTGCGAGCTTCTGGTGTTAAGGCGGTGGGAGATGTGATTTGTGAGACTGGAGCAGAGGCGGCCATTTGGACGTGCTTTCCGGAGTTGTCGGGCGAGCCCTCTCGTCGCAGGTCGATCGATCGCACAGCCTTTTGGAGCTCTGCAATCTCGTACTCCCGCCCTCGCTCCTTTCCTTCGCCATCATCTGAGTTGTCGGAGTCAGGTGGAGAGATGACGGCACCAGTGGGCATCATGTGGTCGTTAACGGGAGGCGGCGATTGACGGACGCTGCTGCGAGTAGCGAAGTCGGTTGCCTGGACATGCGAGGTGACAGTTTCGGTAGGTGTGGGAGGGCCGTTGGACGTTGTGATTGAGGGCGACCGTCTTTGCCGGCTCATATATGAAGCCGACGAGTGGGATCGAGGAAGCTGTGGACGACCAGTGATGGGCGATCGAGGAACGTCAAGCTCGCTGATAGAGGAGCTCCGGCTCACTGCGGGGCTGACGGACTTTGATGAAGCAGGCGACTGCTGGGAAGGAGGCGTGTAAGGCATCCTTTGTGATAGTCGGTGGGTGTGTCGAAGGGTTAGTTGGTAGGACGGAGCCGTTATGTCGTAAGGCGCATTAAAAGGTCGCAGCAGTAATTACAAGCACTGCGGTCGGGATTGGTCAGCGTGCGGTCATTGGGAAGTGCAGCGTACGTGCGGGCAGGCAATGTTGACGACGTACAGAAAGATACAAAAAGTAGCGTCAGACGCTTGCAGACGCTGGCGACAGGCGGCTTTCACGGCCTGGCGGTGGTAATAGGATCAGAGGACGAGTCGAGTCGGACACAGCAAGTGAATGCCGGCGAGTCGAGGCGAGAAGTCGTCGCGCGTGATCGGTGGTGCAGCCGGGCAGCAGCGACGGCCGAGCTGTGCGGTGGTGGTGAGGCGCTGGGGCGTGCCTGCAGGCGTGCGATGTCAGTCGGTTCTGTCTGGGGAGCGGCAATGGCTCGACCCAACAACAGCAACAGCAAAGACAACAGCAGAAAGCAAAAGGCAGGCCGGTTGGGTGTGGTGGTAACAGAAGAAACACACGCGACGCCGGGCGGGGATGGTATAATATCAGGTACCGCAGTTGGGAGAGGCGCTCGCCGGGCCAGAAGGTTGGCGGAAATGGGTGCTGTTGAGAGGTGCGTGTGGAGGGTTGGACCAAGAGACGCAGTCGGCCGTGCATACAGGCCGGGATGGGCACGAAACCTCCACAGCGCGCCTGCGACTAGCGGATCCTAGTGCCCACCCTGCATCAAGGATACAGACCCATGCAGCGCCAGGCGAGCAGCAGCAGCAGCAGGCTTGGTGCTTGCGTGCGTTGGGGGACGCTGCAGCGGCGCAGACGAACACAGAGCGATAGCGCCCATGCAGCCCGGGTGCGCCGGCCCAACTCTCACAGCGCCTGCCGATCGAAACCAGCGAGGAACCTTTGGCTCGTACCGGGGGTACGTCTGCGACAAGCCACACGACGATTTGTGCATGTCTGAATGCGGTTATCTTTCAAGAGGTACCAAGTACATCTGCCGTGCCTACCACTGCTGCTGCTGCTGCTGCTGCTATGTGTCTCTGTTGCTCTACCACTCCCGTATCCAGCTCCCTCTGCCTCACCACGGCTGCAATCTGCTTTTGCCCTCGCGTACCGATGAAACGTCGCCAGCAACGTCATGCCCTCACGATGACATACCTCCGTCCTCGATCCCCAGCACATGGCGTCCGCTTGGTCTCGAGCGCCGTTTACACGCTTGGTCCATTCTCGCGAACCGTTCATAGCGTCAGCCACAGAGCCGCATGGCAGGCTCCCACTCGACACAGCACCGTCTGTGCGTTCCCGCTCACACCCCAGCGCGCGTCTAACTACTCAACTTCTCAGCCGCATGTTTTCGCATGCTTCAGATATGGGAGTGCCATGCCGTCCGTGGGGAAGCGGCAGTGACCCTATGGTCAGCGAGTGCGCCGTAGCACGGTAGCATACGACTCCGGAAGTGCGATGATCCTGCATCTGACAAGAATTTCGAGTCCTGCCACGAACCACGGTGCTGCGAAATCGATCGCACCTAGGCGTGGGAGCGCAACGGCCTGTATCTGTCTCTGTCTCATCCCAAGCTAAGGCAGATTGGCGCGCGCACAAGCTCACGAATTGCCATTATTATTCTGCGCTGTCACGACTCCATCTCCAGCATCATCCTGCGCCCGCAATTGTGCATCTCCAGATCCACCCTCTCCAACTGGGGATCATACATCTGTACTCCAACTCTCGGTCCTACTCATGCTGGAGAAGTGTGGATAACACCGAGTCTAAAATGTCCCTCCACCTCGTCAGGCGCAATCATGACAACTGCCGCGTACGACATGTGAGAATCTGTAGAGACGTCGGATGCTGCGAAAGCGCGCCAACATCCCCCAACCAAACCTCGGGCGCGAGCGCTACGCGAAATAGCATCGCAGTAGTGAGATTGTCTGTGGCAATCTCAGTCATCGCGCATGCTCACCAGAATACAGCATCGGTTACGTCGTGTTTCCTTACGAAATAATCTTGTGTATTCACTCCGACCAGGATGTATCTTCAGAGTTTCAAGATGTCCGAGATAAGAAAGTGATGTTCACATAAATTTTTTTGAGTGGGCTGATCAGCATCGTGAAAAGTCTCACGCAGGAATCGCATCGCACTTTCTGCCATCGGCGATAGATTCTCAACTATGGATCTCTGTTTTCTTACCGGTATTGAGCCCGCTCACTGCCTCCACTGTGATACATTTGCATACGCAAGCCATCGAGATAATATTCTGATATACATTTCCTCGATGATCGTGTCCGTGAATTGATGGTAGAGCGTACATTCACCGCCGTGATGCCTGCCGCCCTACTCTGCCCAGAAAAAGCCAACATCGGATACCGGCAAGCACGGGCTTCAACATCTTATCTGAGGCGCCCCCGGCCATCAAGACGCCTGTCAACGCTGTGGCGACACAATAATCCTGGTCGCTTCGGCCAACAACTCCTAGGCGACGTATAATAATGCATCCTTCTCTACATGACACTCACATACACAGGTCACGAGATACCTATCCCCGCCTGAGCATTCGCGTTCTCCAGGAATATACACAAACCCTCGCAAACCTTCGCCCAATTCAGACGCCCTCGAAGATAACAAACAGGTTCGAGAACTGGCTCTCCTCAGAGCTGCCCCGCGTGCGCCACAAGAGAAAATCCTCATGCACGCCAAACGTCTCGCCCAGCGTTTGGCAAGCCTCCAACGTGGCCCTCAGCTCTCCCATATTACAGCCGCTTATTACTACTGCAAGATACATCTGCATTCCCGTCAGAGGCTTGAGATGGCCGTCTGGGCAATCTAATAGGCCGTTCGCGTCGTGCCGCTGCGGTACACACGCGCTGGTTGATAGTACTCGCGACACGCTGCATAATACTACTCACTCCGCCCAGGACCGACAAGCGGCTATTCGCTTGAATTCGCCTTACAGTCGAGGTGTCACGCAAAGCTACCCCTCTTTCTGTGTCGACGCGCCTGTCCTCTAGATAGTGCTTACGCTGGCTGATTGGCAATCGGAGTGTTTCTGGAGCGCGCGCTGAGAAACGTACCGCACCGCGTCCGGCTGCGCACAGGATCTTCAGGACCAGGCCTCGAAACAGACTCGCGCTTGAATTGATGTGCCGAGAGGATCGTCCAGACCGTGGACATGACAGGATGCTTGACCTGCGCACTGCGAATAGCAGTGGCGTTTGATGCACAGCTGATATAATATGCCACATAGCAACTAGCTGTCTGCCACTTCTTCAGTTGGAAGTGTTTTCGGACTCGCGGCCGATGTTGCTGCTCAGCGTCGGCCTCGCCATGGGTCGCCAAAGTAAACCCACGGCGGGCTGCGAAAGCTTCGTGCCGGAGACCGTGGTCGGATTCTGGTGGACCCGTAAACACCGGCTGTGGCCGCGTAGTCTACTCGTCCTCGACAGAAGCATCACTCGACACGATTCGCTACAATCGCAACATAGCAAGCCTCACGTGCCGCGCTGCATACTTTGGCTTCCGCGGACTTGTTGCACTCGAATCCAAAGAGAGTTGCAGACCCTGCACAACTTTGAGCAAGCTCCTTGTGCACGCACCGCCACAGCTGCATAGTCCTACCAACTTATCCAAATGTACCACCGCAAGTACCGCCGTTGTACCCAACAGACCTGCCCTTGCTTCCTCGCCCGCATCTGGACCCGTCACCGCAACGATAAGGGTCCGCCTCCAACTACATAAGGGACCCTCTGGGGTGCATTAGGCCCACGGGGCAAAGATCTCATTTCGTCGTCCTCATCTCCAGGTTTCTCCACTCCTCCCTCAGCGGCGTTGCGTTACGCGTATATGGCGAGTGAATGTATCAGTGGGTCTATGTCTGGGGATCTCCAGATACCAAGCAAAACGCTGCACTCCAGACCGCCCTTGTTGTGTCAAGTAACGCCGACGCGTCTCCTCAACCATGCGGATCATCACCACAATCTGTCAAACCGCATCGCGAATAAGCCCGCGGAGAGGCAAACGTACGTCTTACGCTCGACGAGACGCCGTACGGCGGAGACGCAGTGCAGTGTTCGGGCAGCTCTTCTGTCGCACGACAGTTACAGCATGCACTCCGCACGAACAATACATATGACGAAGCCCGAGGGCTCTGGGCTCGTTCACTCGTCTGCAGACGCACGACATGTTTTGATGAAAGCAGGGTCCTTCCTGCTGTATGGCGCTCGTATGGCTGATGGGCGTCCCTGCACTCGGCTCTCGGCAGGCTTTTGTGTCGAAAGCACATGAAGGCTCCTTTCAACGTCTGACTGCTTCTTCCCCGAAAGCTATGAATGTGGCAATTCGGTGGCAATGGGCGAGAAAGCCGTCTGTAAGATGTGGTCCAAGCAACGAGGCCACAGCGCATCTCGCCGCTCATCTTCGTGTCCTCGTATCATGTTGCAATCCGTGCTCTTACTGCCTTCGCATATGGTTTACAAAAGCAGTCTTTGCGAAGCAGGCATTAGCTCGCGTGCTCGCTCACGCACGTCACACTTATACATTATTAACAAACCAGCAGCGTTGATCAGATACGCGACAGCAACAGCAACATCAGTATGCAGCAGTAGCCCAAAGATCATCGCACGCGCGCGCGAACCACTGTGCAGTGTGCATACGCCCTCTCCACAAAATTCACGCACGACTCATTCATCCTCACAATATTAAATTCCTCCAACACCTCCATACCAACCCCGTACATATGCCCGTCCGCCTCCATCTCCTCGCCCCGCTCCGCGCAGACTCCTTGTTCATCCACAATCACATGTCAGATGGAAAGAACCAACGAGACAAGGGCCCTCCCTCCAACATGCACGTTCACCCTGCACCCCACAATAAGTCTCAGGCGTGGCGTTCACGTTGAGCAGACGGTTGCATGCAAGATGCAGGCATGGTTGCGCCATGGCTGGCTTGGTCGCGACCGAATGAGCGTCGCAGACAGCCGCCGAGGGTCTTGTTCTCGGGGAGGCAGACCCTTCTTGCTTGCTTGTCTTGAAGGTGATGAGTATGTGAATCTTTAGATGTCTGCAGAGAGCCTAGACGCTGCTGAGGACGAGGGCTTGGTATGGGGTCAGGGTCTACATTGTTTTTTTCCTTCGACATGCGACTTCGTGATTTGATGCTATGGGCGGTCTTTTGTCTGCTTCGGGACTTGTGAGGTTGGAAGTATTCCTCCTACTTCGCGACTATAGGAACAGTATCTCCTAGTACCTCTCTCCCAGGAGGTAACGTTGAAGCTGGGCCGTTGATCAATGGGCCCCAAAGCGGGCCCGAGATGCAAGCGTCCCATGGGGAGCCAAGTGGAGATCTCATAGATTGAATTCTGGACAGTGCTCTGTTCAACCATCTCCAACCCGCCCGAACAGATCTATCTGTCTATTATCGGCGCCAACGCCGTAGGAGATGCCCCTCTTTCGCCGTTCGTCTATAACAAATTCGTTCAAAGGACGTCAAAGCGTCTAGTTCGAGTCCCCTCACTTCTCCAGAGACAAGACCCCTAACTATAATGGTATTTGTGATATGCTGATATGCAGGCCCATAACGCCATCCACGCACTGTGGCGCTCGCCGATCTCCGCACTATAGCAGGGTGGGCGCTTGTCAACACGACGCCAGTGTCGCGAGAGGCGCTTTTCGGGGAATGAGAATGCGCGCTGGGTTTCTCAGCAGAAAATCACAAACGCTGCGACTTCGGAGATGCTTTGGCATGCCTCGTACAGGCTGATCAATCGTCAGCGTGGCACTGCAGACCAACGTGACCTTGACTTTATTACTCGTGGTGAAACGACGCACGCTGTCTGCCCTATGCTACGCTGTCCCGAACCGTGGTCGGTTTCGCACGTTCGACATACAGCACAGCCCAAGCATCAAGCGCTGTGCTGGTTCGCGCTGGGGTTCTCGGCACGTCGATCAGGGTCTACCTTCTGAGTCTGTATGAGGTGTACTTTTCGAACCTTGAATTTTGCAACGCAGCTTCGTCAGCCGCACGGGCGAGTGCAGCCGTTGCGATAGCGAGAAAACGCGGTGTCGGAGAATGAAGGGAGCCGGCACTGCAAATGGCTCGATGCACAGGTCGAGGGCTGGAGGGAGTCTGGATCAAGGGAGGCTGATCTGCTTGCTATGCTGTGCTGTGCTATACAGGCGCGAACGTGAGGGGCAAGAAAATGTATCCCAAGCACGGGAGTAACGTCGTCCGACTGCTGGCAGCAGTGTACAGTACGAGGGTTTCGCGAGCTCAGGCCTCGAGTCTGCATGTTACTCCAGACACGCTCGGAATGACATTATTTGCCCTACCTCTACCCATGACGCTGTGGGCCCTTTGCTCGCGGGGTTTGCATGGCAGTGAGATGTCAAGACGTCCGTGGCTCGTCTTGTCTGTGTCTCTGCGTGCAGCGTGTAAGAGGAGCTGCAGCGACTGGCAAGGGTAGCTGCAGCTGCAATCAGACGGTCGAGGCCTTGTCACGGGTCTTGCCAGGAGTACGGTGGTGCAAATGGCAAGACGAGTCGAGGCGCCTGTCAGCCTGCAGAAAGCCACAAATGATCTCCTGTGCGTGCAATAATGCATGGTATAGTGCTCTGCAGCAGGCAGATGTATCGGATCTGACCCCGAGGAGATAAGTGAGGAGATGGAGTAGCCTGAGGCAGACTCGTGTCAGTGAAAGGAGGCTCTGCGGGATTACAAAGGGAACTAACGCGATTGGTGCAGGCGCGGGAACGTCATGGCCGAGTGAAGTGAGAGACCGCGGCTCGCCGAACAGTCGACTTCATTGAATATTAGTATCGTTTACTACACTAATAGCATCGCACACTGCTCTACCAGTAGCAATCGCACAATCACCATAATGGCTGCCTCGCGAAACCTCATGATGCGGGCCTCGCGCGCACTCGCCTTTGGATCCTCAAGAACATTCGCAGCACCCGGAATCGCCGCCTCTGCGCCCTGGCAAACGACCCTGCAATCCACACCTAAGACCTCACTCTTCGCAACAACAAGAGCATACGGCTCCGATGCGCCCACAAGCACCGTCGAGCCTCCCGACTTCTTAGACGAAGGCGAGCTCAAAGTCTTCAACATGCTGAAGGAGGGCTTGAACCCCGAAAGATTAGAGGTAAGGGAACGATTAGCGTGATCGCATTGGACACTATGGAACAGAGACTAACAGCTTATCGCCAGGTTCAAGACGTCAGCGGCGGCTGCGGTTCGATGTACGCGCTCGACATTGTATCCGAGCAATTCAAAGGCCTCCCGATCGTGAAGCAGCACAGGCTCGTGAACTCGGTGCTCGGGGAGGAGATCAAGAAGTGGCACGGCGTGCAGATGAAGACCAAGGCACCTTGAACAACAAAGACAGCAGATACCACAAGCGTGAAGAGCGGGCAGGCTTGAGGCGGAGCTGGTAGAGACGGAGCGGAAATGGCACGACCAGGATTTCCCGCATGGTGGCGGAAGAAAGCTGGCGTGACATATGAGAAGGATCAAACTACGGTACGGATGTGTTCGTCTACCTTTTGAGCTTTCTCTCCTAATCATGAAAGAGAGCCTAGGTGGCGAGAAGGAGGACCGCAGGGAAAGGTTTGATTTGTACATGTAATTTTACGGCAGGCGCTCTGGAGTCCATGAGACGGCCGAGGATCTGCGTGGAGGGTTTGTGCATTGTAACATATCATTAAACGTCGCTTGGGAGCTGACATTTGTACAAAAAAACACTAAGTCGTACACTCTCACTCCATTCTACTGTTACACGGTCGGAATCAAAGATGCCACGCCATACTATTAAGACACGGGCGACAATGCATGAATGAGATTCGAGAATCGTTCAGAACGCGTGGTGTATCTGTGTTCGCGTTTCGCATTCGTTGGCTTCGTAATTAAGTCTACAAACTCGTTCCTGGACGACTTCTCTATACGCAAATACCCATACATCGCCGTCTCTCGTTCCAAACCTTGGGGAGCAAACGCTTCATCTCAAGCCGTCGCTTCAGCACCGCCTTCTTCCTTCTTGACCTTCGCCGCAGCAGAACTCTCGCCACCAGACGCAAAGCCCTCGGGCACGCCTCGCGCGGGCCTGCCCATGCGCAAGCTAACAGCCGTCTGCGGCCCAACCCAAGCGCCCAAGAAAGCACTCCAAGAACTACCACCAGCCACCATACGCTGCACGATCTTATAAACTTGCAGATCCGCGTATGGCAAGCCGGTCTTCGGATCCGTGTACTTTGCGGGCCAGCCAGTGACAGCGCATCTTGGCTTCGAAGGAGGATCGGGAAGGGCGTCGAGTTTGTTGCGCTTGAGGACGCGGGAGAGGTAGCGTGTTTGGTCGGATGTGAGGGGTGGGTGGGAGTTGGGGATTAAGGTGCGGGAGAGAGGGGTGGATTCTAACGGATTGGTGTTGGTTGTTGAGGCGAGGGATTTACGAGGCTTGCCTGTTGCTGTTGTTGGTGGCGCGTCTAGGGAGGGGAATGAGGAGAGGATTAGGAGGGATCTTTGAGCCTGTTCGCGGAGGATTGGAGCTGGATCTGGCGGGATCGCCGGAGCTGCTGTGGGAGGTGGTGGAGGTTGAGAGGCTGTCGTTGGTTGCGGATTGGCCGAGAAACTCATCGTGCCTGGCAGCCAGCCGGGTTGTGAAGTAGTGGGCTGTGGTGCTTGGGCAGTCAACGCTGCAGTATCAGGTGCTGTTGTGAGCTGTGATGGCTGTATCGACAAATTTGGTTGTGTTGGTAGTGCTGATGGCTGATCTTGGGAAGTGTTCAGAACCGGTGCGCTTGGAGTATATGGCATGACCTCCGAGGGTTTGTCCTCGGTTTGAGCCGCGTACTCGTGAATGCCAGAGAGCCATGATTCAGGCGTGTTTGCCTGAACTTCCAAAGAAATCTTTGGTGGCAGGTCGGCTGGCAGCGCGGAAGCACCGGAGAGCTCGTTGGATGTGTTCTCTTCTCCCATTGAAGGCGCAGGGTCATCCGGCACCGCAGCCTCAGTCGTGGGGTCTGGCAAGGTCGTTTGATCCACTGCGGGCGCATCTTGCATTGCTTGATCGTCCGCGGTGCCTGGCCTTGAAGACTCGCCTCCCCAGTCGAAAAGATCCATGGCAGCCTTCTCGTTCTCTTTCTCACGAGCCTTTTCTTGTTCCGCCTCGATTCGTGCAGCTTCGGCACGCTCCCGCTCCTTTCTCTCCTCCTCCAAACGCTCAGCCTCTCTTCTCTGAGCTTCTTCAGCTTGCTTCCTCGCTTCTTCTTTAGCTTCTTCCTCTTTCCTGAGAGCTTCCTGTCTGGCCTCCTCAGCTTTCCTCCTTGCTTCTTCTCGAGCCTCCTCGTCTCTTTTCTTCGCTTCAACTTCATATTCTTTCATAGTTTTCGAGCCCAGCCTCTTGACCTTCAGCTTGCCATCCTCGAAAACACCACTTCCACTCCATGTCCTCAAAACAGGCCCATCAATCTCTCTTCTCCTCTTCGCCGCCAAAATCTCCTCTCGAATCCTAATTCTTTCTGCCTCCTCCCTCTCCGTCCTACCCAGCTCCTTAGCAGTCTCCTTCTCAATGCGCCTGCATTTCTCATACCGTTGCTCCTGTGTCAAAGGTAACCGATCTGTCATGCGCACCCTTTTCGCTGCGTCTTTCATAAGCTGCTTCTGCTTCTCGCTCCTCTGAGCGCTCTCCTTCAAATTCGCATGAATGACCTCGCGGTTCTTGACTGCCAGCTCACGCCGACTCTGCCGTGTAGGCGCATCAGCAGCTTCAGGCAGCCAATTGCTGCGCTCGCTCTTCTTCTTCTTTTTCCTTGCGAGTATGCGCGCGGCCTCGCTCTCTGTCACAGCGTCATCGGTGGTGCCTTTCGTCGCATCATCCGCAAGCTTGACCTTTTTCTTCGGCGCAAGCCCAGGAATCCTCATACGCGCATCTTGGGCCTTTCGCTTCTTTCTCTGCTCCGCCCTCTCTGCCTTCTTGAATTCCCTCTCGCCTTCGTCCTCCCCTCCCGCCGCAGCGTCTCCGTCATCATCGCTGGAAGAACTCTCCATCGCGCCCTCATCATCCTCCCGATCCGACGCCAGATAATCTTCCGCATCCTCAGCCTCGTCTTCGGCTAAGAGTTCTTTTTGAAGCTCTTCATCGTCAAGGTTGGCGCGTAGGGTTTCGTAAAGGTTGCCTGCGGTGCGGCGTTTGGCGCGCGTGGCGACGAGGCCGCTTTTGTTGATGTCCTCGCCCTCGGAGGAGCTGGCCGCCGAGCTGTCGTCGTCGGACATGTTTGGCGGGCTGCCGCAGTTTCGTGTTGTTCAAATGGAAGATGTTTGGATGGACAGTCGAGGAGGAAGTTCAAGTCTGGGGTTCCCTTCGGCATGTGACAGCGATCACCGCGCTAGCGTGAGGCAGGATTCAGGCACAAGCATGGGACGACAAAGGTACGACGACAAGTAATCGATTGACTACTTGCTGTATGTAGATAATATTAATTAGACACAGCTTGCAATGGTGAATGAATAGTTCGTTACTTGTCTGTGAGTATCTACTTATTACACACTACCTATACGCTGCTCATAATCTCAGCGATGCCACCCATTCCCAATGCCCTAGCCCTTACCTTACCTCGATCTTCGCGATCTCTCCTTTGGCATTTTGCCATTCGTGCATGCTGCGCTTGCTCCACTCGAGGTGAGAGCGGGCGAAGTTGAGCTGTGATACCTGGTTAGTAGCTGATCTTTCAAACGGGAAACAACACTTCAGGCTTACCATGTAATTCGTAAGATCCTCCTCCTTCTCACCCTGGAATCTCCTCAACTCCTCCATTACCCCAGAGCTAGCGTCTGTAACATCCTTCTTGCTGACCTCGAGCGCCTCGCCGAGATGGCTCAGAGACTCCTTGGTCTTTCCGAGAGCGTCTCTTCGTGCACGCTCGGGGTCGGTGTCAGTGACGCCCTGGATTGCGTGCGTCAAACGGCCAAACAACTTGTTCGCGACTCCGCTGGTAGCGCGCTTGTGCGATCCGTTGGCTGGCGGTGGCGATGACGGGTATTCGTCAGAGCTAGGCTCGCCCTGCTGAGCGGTTGGCACGCTGGAGCTGCGAGTGTTTGGAGGGAAGTCTGAGTCGACAGAGTTGTTGTCTTCTTCGCGAGGTTGTCTGCTGCGGTCGGAGTGGCTGGCACTACTAGCGCTGCGGCGCGGCGTTGACTGCATGCCAGAAGAAGACATATATTGGTCGATGCGCTTGGCCTCGGCTTCTGAACGCTCGAGCTGGTCGAGCAAGTTACGCTTCTTTTCCAATTCGTCGCGCGTCATTTCTTCCTGTACGCGCTTCAGCACACGGAACTTGAGCACACTGCGCACCACACTGGCGAACTGAGCACTTTCGCGCATTGGCTCTGCAAAGCCAGCTGAGAGCGCCGATCCCATATCCCGCGAAGCAATGTAAGTATAGTCGCACGCTTGGCCGGTCTTCTCGATTGCGTGTGCCACACTTGCGCTCTGCTCGCTAAGCGAGAACGCGTTGTAGCGCGCACCGAGATCCATGAGATCGTCTCCCAGGCTGTAAAGATGGCGCAGGATGCGCTGATTGACCTTCTCCATCGATCCTGTCAGAAGTGTCTCCAGCTCCTTGGTGTTTTGTTCGAAGGACGAGAAGTACGGGTCCATTTCGTCCTCTTGGAGAGTCTGGTCTTTGGGTGGGAAGCGAGCAAACTGTATGTTGGGTGTACTGTGAGAAGCAGCGGATGGTAATGAAGACTGTGTCGGCGGAGAGACGGGCGTGCCTGAAGAGCTGACAGATCCAGATCGTAGCTTTGCGCTTTGGCTAGGTACAGGCAGCCATTGATGCGCCTCAGTCGGGTTGGCCGGATCGAGAGGCGGCGCCTTCAGATTGTTCTTGGGAATCGATGCCACGGGATGCGAGTGCAGCACCTCACTCCAGCTAGCATTCGGATCCAGGAAGCGCCACCACACACCGTCCTCTCGCACATGTTTCATGCGCCTACAGCGGTTCAGGAATGTCGCAAGCATGCGCTGCCTGAGTTCAATGATTCCCGCATCTTCCTTAGCCTTTGTTGGCTTCGCCGCATAGTCCGCGAACGAGTGTTTCTCCGGGATCGGCGGAATGATCAACGTAGGGTGAAGTGCGACGAGCGTCGCCCGTAGCGATGCGAACTCCGAGTACCGCCTCTTAACTTCCAGGTCGCCGGTACGAATGGTGTAAGTTATATAGTTTCCGCCGCCTTCGTGATTCTTGCCAGCGTGCGTGATATGAATGTCCAGCTCGGGGTTCTCCCACAGTATCTGCTGAATGCGGCTGTCGTAGCCACCTTTGGGCGGATCGACCTTTGGACCTTGCGGGCGGTCATCATCGAGCTCTTCATCGCTCAAATCGGCAGAGCGTGATATGAAGTGAGGGCGCTGTTCTGGCGACGAGTCGGCGGACGGCGGGGTGGAGGGTCGGTTGAAGCCTGATTGATCAGTATTGCAATGCTCCAGGATAGACCGCTTGCATTAAGCGATGCCGCAAACGCTTACCTGGACTCTGTATATCGCTGTTCTCGCTTCCTCTTCGCTGGAAGGAGCCATAAGGGTTGTTGTCCTCGTCGTCCCACATGGTGCCGGGGTGGTTGGGAGACTACAGGCTGGAGGGACGGTGTTGGACGTAGAGCTCCAGGAAAGGAGGTGGCCACTGTTCTTTCGATGTGAAGTAGTCCCAGTAATGCAGACAAAGGCGTAGCAAGCAAAGGTGATCCAGCGACGCAACAGTAGCTCATTCGCCGATGCCTGCGGTGGTCGAGCTGGTGGGTTGCGGGTTGCGGGTTGCGCTGGCCTGGGCGTTGGAGAGCTACCGCCGTGGTGACGTAGCGGCATCAACAACGTGAAGCCAATGTACATGTATGTCGGCTCTCTTTCAGCAGACAATCCGTTTTTACCATGTTCATGGACAAGCATGTGCGATACATAACGGGAGGGCATTACCAGGAGGACGTTCACAAGATACATGCAGGGAAAGTACGGCAAGGAAAACATGCCCTTGCTCCTGCTACTTTGTTGAAGCCCACGTGAAAGGAGGAAGTTGCAACACATTTCCACCATTGCATGTGAATACAGCCTCTTTCTCATCATTCACTCATTCTCCACTCCCACAGCTTTCATGCATTTACGTCCTTGTCTACGAATCGGTTCACGTTTGCTTCGCCCTTCCAGCCTTCCTCATCGCCACATCATACCGCCAGGTAGGCTTGCTCCCATCTTTGTATATAACCCATCCGTCTGCTCACCAACGCACCTCGCCAGTGAGAGGCACAGTCTGTCCAACACACAGCATGGCTACTGCGCCGCGTCTCGTCCGCTTCTTCGACCCAGCTACAGCTTCAACCGATGGCCGCAATCGCACTCTCGCCACCATCCTCTCATGGCCAGACTCGCGCCTGGAGAGCTCCCACGATTACATCCAGACTGTCTTCCCACTCCCCGAAGAGAGCATGTTCAACTTCGCGCCAATCGTCACCTCTGAAGTCCGCAAGGCCTTCTTGGCCCAGCCAGAGCTTCGCGCCAGTCTGCACAGCGCACTGGAGCGAATGCTCACCTTCTACGGACTGCAGTTCGAAGACCAACCGGACTCTTTGGACAGACAAGTCGTAGGACGAGGTCCAAACTATGCCATCGCTTCACGCAACTGGGTCACACGCTTCAACCACAACCATCTTCGCATCACTCGCATTCTTCGCTCACTGCGCGTGCTTGGTCTGGAAGACGATGCAAAGGCTTTCCACCACTTTCTCTCGACCGACGACGAAGTGACAGACACTGTGTCGCCTCGCAGCCAAATGTACTGGCGCAGAGCCACCGAGCGTGCTCTGCACTTACCTCCCGACGAGGAGGACGAGGGTGCAGAAGGCATCTCGTGGTTACGGGAAGACTGAAACGAGCTATTCGCGCTCTCTTCGACCTTAAGGCATCATCATTCGCTTAGTCTCGGGGACTGCGGTGAATCAGCATAATACAAGGACAGCATGCATTGACGGTATGGTGTCGATGATAGACATCCATGGAAGCTAGGCCCGTTAGAAGACAGACAAGGCCTACATATGATTCAGCGACAACGCAAGTTTCAATCACAAATCTCTGTGGAACTCACCACTTCCTCGATGCACTCACATTTGGTCTTGCTGGCATTCTCGGTGAGCGTTACTTTCTGAACACAGCGGAGAGATCAGGTACGACCAAGCTTCTAATACACGTGCCTGGAAGTCTCGAGCAAAAGGGAACATGGAAGCCGAGGGCATCGAAGGATGTTGATGCGTTTGACCACTGTAGAGTCGAATGAATGACGGGAGAGAAGTGTAGTTACAGAACTGCTCCAAGGGCCGCCATTCCCCCGAACCTGTTTCCAATGGTGCAGCCATTCATTTACCAGACCACATTCATTCGACCCCGACCCCAACCCCAACCCCAACCCTCGTTTAAATTGATCGTCGACTGTCGACTCGAGAGCAGGAAACGCAAGCTGACACTAACACAGTTGAGTACCTTGTCTATCCGCAAGCTTAGGATCTTGTGTTGTAGCAGGCGCCCAATAATACTTCTTTCCGGCACAATGAAAAGTCATCTTACTGGATTGACGAAAAATGAACAAGTTGAAGTAAAGTGATGTTTCAAAACTTGATACGCAGCCTACACGCCAACAGGAAAAAGCCGCAATATTTACAACTTAACAAAAAGAAAATCCTTCTAGCACTGTACATGATGCTCTCTCTCTTTCCCCCAATCGCTTTTCATGCTCTTTTCCTTCCGACAAATTCCTTCTTTACATGCCAGGGGAGATAAGCATGCCCTTCTTGCCGGCATCATGTTGCCAACCACCAGCAAGCGCCTCGCCGCCAGACTTCTGTGCGTGCTGCTGAATTCTCGCCTCAAGCTCAGGCCTGAAGTGTCTGATCAGACCCTGGATGGGCCAGGCGAAAGCTTCGCCGAGAGCGCAGATGGTGTGGCCCTCGACCTGCTTGGTGAGCTCCTGCATCATGTCGATCTCACGCTGGCGGGCAGTGCCGTGCTCGAAGCGGTGCATGATCTGCTCGGTCCACTTGGAGCCCTCGCGACAAGGAGTGCACTGGCCGCAGGATTCGTGGTGGTAGAACTTGCTGAGACGGGAGATGGCGCGGACGACGTCGGTGGACTGGTCCATAACGATGACGGCGGCCGTACCGAGACCGGATTGCGAGTCCTTGAGGGCGTCGAAGTCCATGAGCTGCTCGTCGCAAATGTTCTTGGGGAGAATGGGAGTGGAAGAGCCACCGGGGATGACGGCCTTGAGGTTGTCCCAGCCGCCGATGACACCACCGCAGTGCTTGTCAATGAGCTCGCGGAGAGGGATGGACATCTCCTCCTCGACGGTTGTGGGGTTGTTGACGTGGCCAGAGATACAGAAGAGCTTGGTGCCAGCGTTACGCTCGCGACCGAACGAGTTGAACCAGCCAGCGCCACGACGGATAATCGTAGGAGCGACAGCGATAGTCTCGACGTTAGCAACGGTGGAAGGGCAACCGAAGACACCAACGGCAGCAGGGAATGGGGGCTTCAGGCGGGGCTTGCCGGGCTTGCCCTCAAGAGACTCGATGAGAGAGGTCTCCTCACCGCAGACGTAAGCGCCCATACCACGGTGGATGTAGACGTCAAAGTCGTAGCCAGAGCCGCAAGCGTTCTTGCCGATAAGACCGTCCTGGTAGGCCTCCTGGATAGCGCGCTGGAGGACAGCAGCTTCGTGATAGAATTCACCACGGATGTAGATGTATGCAGCAGTGCACTAAACAATCATTGTCAGCTATGAGCCCGCCTGCTCTTCAATATTTCTCAACTTACGTTCATGGCACGTCCAGCAACAAGACATCCCTCAATGAGCTTGTGAGGGTCCTTCCTCATGATCTCACGATCCTTGCAGGTACCGGGCTCGCCCTCGTCGGCGTTGACAACCAGGTATCTGGGGGTGTTGCCCTGCTCCCAACCCTTGGGGTTCATGAATGACCACTTCATTCCACTGGGGAAACCAGCACCACCGCGTCCTCTCAGACCGGAGGCCTTGATCTCGGAAATGATCCACTCGTGTCCCTTGAGAACCATCTCCTTGGTCTTGTGCCAGTCACCGTGCTTCTTGGCGCTCTTGAGGTCGGCGCCGTGGTGGCCGTACAAGTTGGTGAAGATGCGATCCTGGTCCTTCAGGCCGCGCTCTCTGTGGACAGGCGGCGCGTCCTGCACGGTGGCCATGCCACGCTTCTGCTGGCCATCCTGGGCGGGAGTCGCCTGCTGCGAGGCGGCGGCGGAGGAGAGCGCGCGGACAGCGGTCTTGTTGAGGGTGGTGCCGGCGGTGGCGGAGGAGCGAAGTGCGGTCTTTGCCGGGGCGGAAAGCATTGTGATGGCGGCCAATGCTGGTGCTTGTCGAGTGTGTATGTGCGGCTTCGTCGCCTGTGTAGCTCCCAGGGGAGGTAGTCGTTGGAGGGGTGGAGCGGAGAGGTGGTGCTGTGGCGGCGGCGTGAGAGGTACAAGGTCGAGGTCAATGATGCCGATGCTGCTTTCGCGGGAGACTTTAGCGCGCTGACCAAGGAACGTCGCTCATTGGCCAACGTGCTATGGCTTACACCCGCCTTGGCATTTGCAGACGTCGTCTATACTCTTTAGTGTGAGGCCTTCCGTTTCACACCTTCCTACACGTTGTACGTTATCAATGTACTCCAATGGTCTTCTAGCATCACATGTTCCGAGCGCTGTTCGTCGACTCCAAGTCTGTGATCAAATGGAGATGCCCTCCAGTCGTTTGACGAATACCGTCTTCAGTTCGAACCTGCAGCGCGTTGTAGCCAGGTATGAACGATCAGACTTGCGGATGACAATCGCCACGTAGGTTGTATGATCGTGTAATACAGCTGGTGGAAGTACTACAAAAGATCCAAATACAGCCTGTCAGCAGATGTCAACATGGGCCACCAGTACGGCGGTAGGTAGGACGCCTAGGTATTGAGTAGCGAGGCACATTCCAGCTCTCATGACACACCCACCCCTCACTCTTCCCAATGCCGATCACGTGTCGATAATGACATGCCGCCGATTGCCGCCAGTCACCGCATGTGCGATTTCACATGAGCGCAGTTGCTCTTTGCTACGACTAACCTGCAAGTCTCACGCGCATCGGCCGATCGCAGCTTCAACAGCTCTCATACTCCAAGGAGACACCACCTCCAAACTTTCGAAGACGCGTTGACCACCAACAACGGTTTAAGATACGCATGAGCGGCGCGATGACTGGCGATAAGACTGCGCTGAAATTGGGTGGCGCGTTCTTTGTTGGGTCTGCAGCTGGAGGTAACACCTCAAGCGACGCTGAGCAGCCGATACCGGTAGACGACGACGAACGCCTCGATCCGAAGACCTCTACACGCCGCTACTGGCGCGACCCGCTGAGTGGCACCCAACGAGAGATCTGGCGCCCAGGTAAGCTATTGCGGCATGTCAAGAGCATTCGAGTAGTAGCTTATAGAACGAGCAGGAGATGGCGACGGTGACATTGAGCATGACCACTTCGAGCGCAAGGGTCTCATTGCACCTTTGGAGAGGCGGTGGCGTCTGTATCAGGTCAGTATTGCCTATTCGAGAGCATCTCACTTACGACCAACCCTTTTTGCACCCAAACAGAGATGAGGGTATGTGCCGCTCCGTACTGACATCGCAAACAGCTTCCAGGGCCTTTCAAGTACCGCATCAAAGAACCACCCAGCAACGTCATTCTAGACGACCGAGCCGTCTACGATGTACTGCAATCCAACATCCCACGCGCTCAGCTTTCTAAGCGCTGGTCTCATGACTTCAGTGGCCAAGGGGCAGTTCGTCATCGACGATCTCACCGTGGCCGACCTGCCCACAGAGATGAGAAGGCGGAAGATGGAGCCGACAACTACCACTACTTCAAACCAAGCGGGAAGACCGCACCGCTCTACTACTTCTCTGGCGAAAAAGACTACATGCCTGTATTTTACCACGATCTTCCGCCCTCGGACGACCCTCCCGAGCCTGCCGAAGATGAAGATGAAGATGAAGATGACATTCCAACCAAGCCAAAGCAACACAATCAGTACACCGCGCCCGAGCTCCTTGTTCGCAATGGTGCCCAATCTGCAAGCTTGACGAAGGGTAAATACCGCTCTCGTGTCAACACCTTCCTTCGTCGCAGTCCAAGTCCTCCATGGGTGAAGGATCGCCAGAGGCTCTTCGGTGTCGTTGGCATTGGCAGAGCAGCTCCCAGCGCACCTGGCAATGCGACAACGAAATCGAACTTTGACTTCAGCTTTGCGCCTGCGCCTTCACTGACTGGTCCACCACCGCCTGGCGAGAGTATGTGGGTCGAGCAAGACGAAGATGTTCCTGTTGAAGACGACGAGGATGATATCATTCAGCCTAGCGTCTTTGATGCGCCTGCAGATCAAGGAGAAGCGATGGCACCTAGTGCTGCTGTTTCACCCGCTAATCCGCTCAAGCGTTCAGCTCCATCGAGATTCTTCTCCTCTCGCCCTAAGGTTCGAAAGGAGATGGGCTACATTGAACGCCTGGCGGCTGGCCTTCTTCAAGAAGATCTCGAAGCGGAAGCTGCCGCTCGGCCAATGGAAGACGCAGACCCAACAAACGTCGGTGATCAGGATCGGGTGGAGCACCTCGAGCGTGAGCTGGAGGCTGCCAACAGCGCCATCTTGAGCAGAGAAAGCGAGATTGCCGAGTTGAAGTTGCAGTTGGAGGAGATGCGGATGCGGTTGGCTATGCGTGAGAGCGCTGACGACGTTTGAGAGATTGCCCATGATTTCACCAGGAAGAACTGACATTGAGGGCAAAGCTGGAATCGCCAATGGAGCCGAGAGATTCCTGCTGATTCCATCAAGAAAGCGGCGGTGTGATTTCGTACGCGGCTCGCATGGTCTCATCTGGCAGCGATCAGTGGCAAGGGCGATACGTTGGAGAGCCAAGCAGCAGGATCGTCGAATCGACCAATATTTTTTTTTTTTTTAGTTCTGATGGTTACTGAGCAACAGATGTTTTCTTTCTACCAAGCTAGAGAAGTCCCGCCCGTGCCTTTCCGACTATGGCCGCCCTCATCCGCAAGCAAACATGCGGTGGTATCGAGTACATCCAGCAATGCGCGAGAGCGACCCGTTGTTGTGAACAAGATGCGGACTGCTGGAGCTGTATCATCATCTTCTCGGTGAGTGCTTGCGCTGGCCCTCGTCAAGGCCACAATGCAATCGCCGAGATCCTGATCCGTACTGACGTCGTCCAGCCATTGCAAGCCATCAACTACGATGAACAGTGGCGAGTCCATTTGTTTGAGGAGGTCTTGAAGTAGCTGTATGGCTGTTGCGATGCTGGCCGAGGTGCCGTCAAGAGTCTCCAGGCTTTTCATGTTGACGTCTATACGAGCTTCTGGCTTCAAAGGAAGGATCTCGACCAGTTGTCGGATGAGTGCGTACACGAGCGATACCAGTGCTGTCATCTCAACAGAGGCTCCTTCGTAAACATCATTCGACGTCGGCAGCTCGCAAAACCATGATATGACCGGCAGGCGGGCCTCATCTGCGTATTGTAAGAAGCTTGCAGCTACCTTTGTCATCACACTCAGGCCTTGATGATCCAGGCTTCTCGGCCCGGCAATGGCAAGATACGGCTCATGAGTGGCTGTCACGAAGTCCTGGAGACGATGTGAGACTCTGCTGGCGACACCAACGGTGGGTGGTAAATCGAAGGGCAATCGAATCTGATCCCGGCTGAAATACAATTCAAGGTCGCGAGTTGCTTCCAAGAACTCCTCGCGACCCATGGGCGTCGCTAGCTCATGTTGCTCTCGAAGTGGAAATGAAGCTGGTAAAGATGGCTCTGGAGATGCCCTTCCAGCGGTAATCTGAACTTTGGTGTTCTCCGTTTCCATCCAGTCCGTTGCGCGCATTTCAAGCATCTCAACCATGCGAGTACCGATCCAAGTAGCCAAAGACTTTCGCCTCTCTGGACCTTCGATCAACAAGGCCTTCTTCTGTTGAATTTCGATGGTATTCTTTCGCTCCGATGATCTTACCGCCTCGGCCGTTTCTGCTCCTTCTCGCGCCTTACCGCTTGCCCATAACCTCATGTCTGCGAATTCGGATTTTATCTGCTCAACAGCCAGCCGTGTAGCTCTTTGCTCAGCGGACAAGCCCATCCTAGCTTGCTGCTTGACCTTCTCGGCAAATTTGCGAATGTTGAGAATCTTGTCTTCGAAGTCGTCGTAAAAGTGTTCGTTGAAAGAGTCAAGCAGACGCCGCCAGCTCTTCTTGCGGCACCACATCATGGCATCGTTGAGGAAAAGAAAAATGTGAGCATACATCATCGCGATCCGCATCTGGACCTTCTCGGTGTTGTACAGCTGACACATTTCGACGCAGTCGGCCACCATGTCCGTGATCTCGTTGAGGCTCTTGCTGATCTCAGTGGCCACTTTCTCGTGGTTGACGCTGGCTTTGACTATGCTCGCAATCGACCCTGTGAACAACGAGACGTATTCGCTGCCGGAGGGCAATAGTTCCAGCAAGGTCGCATGGTTGTTGAGCCCGTTGCAGAAGCCGTGGAGGTATTGTTTCGCTTTTCCCCACTTGCCTTGCTTGCGCCCGCCGTCCCAACTCGAGCATACGCCCATCACTGTCTTGATCACCTCTGTCACACCCGGCGCTCTTCCTTTGAGGTCGCTTGAAGTCTCCTCTGGAAATTGAACGGTAAACTCTTTCCAGGCTTTCATGAGATACATGCCCTCCTTCCGCAGGAATGCCTCTTCGAGTTCTCTGCCGTATGTCAGCTCATTGAGGAATCTCAGTAGGATAGGATAGAAGCATACGCTTCGCTAGGGTTCCATCGCTCGAAGTACGCTCTCCACTCTCGTTCTTCGTGCTGCCTCAGTTGCTCTTTGCTCCCCACAATGCGTTCCAGCTGACTCTGGTGAGCTGCCTCCCGCTTGTGGAGGTCGGAGCTATAAGAGCGGACAAGCGTTTGCGGTAAGTCATCCATGACTGTATGAATTCGCTTCGCAACCCACATGTGACTGTGTATGCGAATATCAATAAGTCAATACATGTAGACCAAGGCTGACTTGTCTAAGGAACGGAGCTTGCACAATCGGCGATCTCCGTCGTTACTGTTGATGTTGTCCAATGGTGAGCCAGCTAGATATTGTGGCTTGTGATGACTGCAGACGATAGCGCTGAACGTATCAGCGTGGAGCCTTGCGTACAAAAGGATTAAGATACCGGCGCGTACACTCGCTGGAAGAGTTCACCGAGAACTTTGTTTTGTTTGTGGCACAAACAGCTGCCCGCTGCCTTCGCCATGGCCGGTATATATTCTGAAACCAACGCAGCGCCTGTCTATGCTTCACCCTATGGAGTAGGCGCATTGATATCAAGCCGTCGCCGCCGCCTCACCACTGAGCGCCCTTCGAAAAGCGCACAGCCTGATGTTGCAAATTTGAGACCTGAGCCTTTCGGAACAGGCTATACTATTGAGTTACCCGACCCACCTGAGCCATCAGAGAAGCGTGATGGCCAAGACAAAGAACCCAGCTTCATACGGCATCGAGACGTGTTCATTACTAGATATGGACGCCCCCTGCACACTACAATCAACGACCAACCTACACCACTCGTTTCAGCTCGAGATGATACGGCGGGCACGGTTTTCGACATTGTCAATGTGTACGAATGCTCGCCAATGGGCGCGCTGTCATCTGACACATTCGAGTACATCACCTACCGCGATACTCCGAGACAACCTTCACCCGAACAAGCTTCTAAGCCGCGCAAGCTCCCGACAGTGTCCATTAGGTCGATGCGAGGCAAACGCAGGCTGGATTTGCGTTCTCCGTCTTTGCTCCATGCACTTCGCAATGTTGTATCATACTGGCCTGATCTCGATTTAGCGTCATCGTGTCTGGAACTCTACGAGCCATACAGCATCCTGGTCCACCATTCCGACGAGCTCGAAGCTTACGCTCAAAAGGCTGCGAGCAGCGTGTCAGCTGAAACATGCGACCGCGAGCAAAAAGTCGCCGAACATTGGAATCTTGTGAAAAGCTATCTTGACGCAAATGTCATGCCGGCGGTTACTTTGGAGCTCGCACGGCACAAGCGTGGTTACGCCACCTTTGAACAACTCTGGCTCTTGTTCAAGCCGGGAACCGATGTTGTGGTGACCATCACAGATTCTCTATCCCGGAGCATCATGCCGTACCGTCGTGGACTCGTTGTAGAAAGTGTAAGTAAGAGGCCCGGGGCCTCACGCGATGTGGCACGAGAAGGGTGGACGATTGGCCTCTGGGGATTGCAGTTCGATGGATCCTCGATCGGTAGGGCCCAGTGCGAGGTCCATATAGAACCGTTCGACGGCGAAATCGAAGTCTCGACGATGAACATTGTCCCAGCTGGCTGGCGTGGCCACACTGTTGACGACAAGCCATGGGAGGAGGTGCTGAGAGCAAATGGACAGAAGGCTTACAGTCTGCTACGACCACAATGCTTCCATCATATCGGCAGGGCAAAAGAATTCCCGTACAACAACGTCGACGGCCTCGTCATTGTTGACATGAAGACATTCTTCGCCGATAGTCCGAAAGAGAGGCCATACCTGGTGCCTGAACGGCCCAAGTCGACGGGAGTGACTACATGCGACTGTGAGGTGTGCTCCAAGCTTGACAAGCCAGAAGTTGAGGCATCGCGCAAGGACCCCTTCACAGGCTACGATGATGTCTCCACCACTGCAGACAGGCTGACACAGCACCAGAGCTTCCTCTTTCCCAGTCGGGTCTTCGCATACCACTTTCACACGCGTGCGTGGGAGCTGGTGGAAGTGCAAGATTTGGGACCAGCCCAGTTCCAACCCAACATTCTCGACACTCTGGTCATGAAATCCGGACGCATCCGAATGCTGAAGGCTTTGTCGAGAAACTATGTGAGGACTGACGACGAGAAGTACGAACGGCACAAAGAATTCTGGTCCGCGGACTTCATCGAGGGCAAAGGAAAGAGTCAAATCATCTTGTTGCATGGCAGACCAGGCGTGGGCAAGACTTATACCGCTGAGTGCATTGCGGAGCACACACGACGACCCTTGATGAGTCTGACATGCGCGGACATTGGCACCTACGCGGATGAAGTCGAGCAGAACCTTGCGTACCATTTCACTGCTGCGAGGGACTGGGGCGCTTTCGTGCTCATCGACGAAGCCGACATATACATGGAGAAGCGCTCCAGCAACGACCTCAGCCGCAACAGCCTCGTAGCCAGCTTCCTCCGCGCGCTCGAAACCTACGAAGGCCTGCTCTTCCTCACTACCAACCGCGTCGGCGCCTTCGACGACGCCTTCGTCTCCCGGATCCACGTCAAACTCTACTACCCGCCTTTGCAAGACGAAGACCGCCAGAAGATCTGGATGACCTTCATCACCAAGCTCAGCACGGAGCGGCGCAAAGACATCCGCGTCACGCTCGCCGCGAAAGAGTACATCGCAGGCTCGAAGATCAAAAGCCTTGACTTGAACGGGCGCGAGATCCGGAATGCGTTCCAGACCGCGGTGGCGTTGGCGGAGTATGAGCGGACTCTGGACGAGGAAGGGAAGATTCTGGTGGAGGACCAGCATATTGAGCAGGTGGCGGACATGAGTCGGGACTTCCAGCTGTATTTGGAGGACCTACATCGTAAGTGGATTCAAGGACTTAACGCCGTGCTTCCCTGGCCGTGCTTCCCTGGCAAAGAAATGTAGCTAACCGTTGAGGCAGAGGGCAACGAGGAGAAGCGCGCTAAAAGGGCGTTTGAACGACACGATAATTGGGTCAACGTGAGAGGCAAGAGCCATTGAAGGGCATGAGGGGCAAAGTGTGAATGTGTGTTACCATCTGTACAACAAGACAGGGTGGAAGTGGACGAGTCAGTCAGCCAGCAATGGTATTGCAAGTTGTCGACTTACTTCCAATTTTCTTGATGAGGAAGGAGCGACGCAGCGTCAGAGGAAGGCACGCTGGTGGAGTGAATTGTACACGGGATGACCCTCGTTAGCGCCGGAGATCCCGCGACCAATCATCACGCGAGAAACACCGGTCGATATACCAGAGGTACGTTTGGGCATGATCACGAGTGTCAACGTAGGGCAACCGTGATATGAAATGCCAGCCACTTCGCTTCTAAATGTAACCATTCGTTCTCAGAAGTCAGTACGTCGCTCCCACCCTGTTCCCCAGCCTCTCCTCACGCCGGCGGCAAAAACGCAGCGTATAGCCCTCCCTGAATGATTGCATACGCGGCCATGACCCTAACGAGTAACTGTGGTTTTCCACCTCTCAAAACACCCAGAAGCCCTGCTTCCCGGCCATTGGGTCTCTGGTCGTTCAGCAAAATCGCCAATACGATATACCACAGCGCACAGCCTGAGCTAATCCTGTTGATGATCTGTACATGGAAGCTCGTGACTGCCATCGACGCCAGGATGATCTGTGGCACCGCGAGTTGGAAGATGATGTGCTTGAAGAGTTTCGTTTCGTGGTGGGTGGTGGCTTTGGGTTTGCTGTCCACCGCTGCGACCAAGTCCGGCGGGCTGATGAGTGCAGACAGAGCTGTGATGAACAGTATGGCAATCATCGGCGCTGCGAGAAGGAAAAGCGGGATGTTGTTCGGCGTCCAGTATGCGAGGAATCCGACGTGCCAGTAGTGCTCTTGGACCCAGGTATAGATGCTTGGGATGGCGCGGGAACACCAGGGTCGGGCAGCGTCAGGCGTGCAGTACTCGAGGTAAGCCACAAATTGAGGCAGAGCAAAAGCGACAGCTATGAAGGAGCCGGCGAGTACAGTGCTTGTTAGGCGCAAGAAGCTGGCTGCGTTTCGTGAGGCGACGAGAGCGCGAAGCGAGGCGAAAGCGTCGAGAAGGAAGGTGGTGCCGTGCAAGAGGCCGTTGCTGCGGATTGGAGTTGCGAGGGCAAATGAGAGACCTGAGAGGACGGTCCATGCTGCTGAGGCAGCAGGAGACTTTTCATTCGACGAGTGCATGTACTGCTGAGCGCGAACGTAGCATAGTAGGCCCAAGAAGGTCGCGCATGCAAAAGCGCTTTCACCATAAGGCGCCGAGAGGAACAAGCCGGCCGGAGAGATGGTATGCAGACATGCTGCTGTGAAAGCGATTCGCTGTTTGTAGCCATTTCCGGATGGAATGATGCGGCCGACCAGGTTGTAGAGTGAGACTACCGCTCCCAGATGCGAGAAGTGAGAGACAATCACACCGGTGAGAGCATGCCTGACAATGGGCGATGTGTGAATGAATGAGGGTAATACTGAAAACAATACTTAGCCTGCGGACTACAAGTGCGAGTCTTCAGAACGCACCATTGGACAGGATAGCCGTGACTCTAGACATGAACCAGCTGAAGGCCCATTCCTGCTCATACAGATGGCCTCGTTCGGACGAGGTGGAAAAGTAGATGCCATCCCATCTCGTCAGTCTCAGGGTCAGATCTTGGACCACGCGACTGAGCCCGGAGTGCGGTTGCGCATTGTACTGGTCGAACAGGATACTTGTTGACGTATCGTAACCTGGACCTGGGCTCGCATATGCTATCGCCAGAAGTAACAATTTCCACGCAGCGAAGAAAGTCAATAGCCGGGTGAGAGATGGCTTTGGTGCGAGGGTGGCGGCATTGCGGTCCGACTGCCTAGTAGCAGGGCTGCCTATGCGAGTCGACGAGCTAAAGTACGTATTGAGCACCTCAAACATGGCTGCCCTAGTAGTTAGGAGTAAGGTGTTGGTGCTGTAGGCAACAGGCTAGACTCGACGTGAGGTGGAAGCACTGACAACACGGAGTCGGCAGACAAGCCAGCCGAACGCCGAACAGGAGCCAGTATCGAATACGGTGGAGATGGTAGTCGAGACCAGACCAGTGGGTGCAAACCGAGGGCTCGGAAGGGAGCGGGTAATGGGCGGTGGTTTAGCTGGCGTTGTGTTCGTTCGCACGAAAGAGCCCTACGGCCGACTGACTCTA
Organism: Cladosporium austrohemisphaericum; assembly: GCA_022813715.1. Lineage (NCBI taxonomy): Eukaryota > Fungi > Ascomycota > Dothideomycetes > Cladosporiales > Cladosporiaceae > Cladosporium > Cladosporium austrohemisphaericum. Next base: position 153,308 of record JAKLLY010000033.1, read on the forward strand.
CGAACGCACCAACCAGAACAAGGAAGAAGTAATGTCGGTGGAGCTATCTTGGCAGAGCGGTAAACCAAGCAGACAGAAAAAAACGCTTCAACCGAGGGACAAGCATCAATCTAATCCACACACCGCTTAGACGTTTCGCAATCAGAGTGGGAGAATGCGAGAAATTTCGGATAGTGACTGCGAGACATGAACAGCGCACAGCTATAATCTGCACGTTAATCAATCTGCAGTGCATGTGGAAGCTGCGTGGAAGATGCTTCTGCATGAGCGAGATGAGCTAAGCCAGAGGCCGAACAGCCCTAACAAAGACGGCTTCATGCAGGATGGGAACGGGCGTTGCGCCAGCGACCGCGCAACGAGCAAAGCGCAAAGCGGATCTGTAGGCTTGCCTTGTACGATGGGGCTTGCAGTACGATGATCTTCAACACCAATGCCGATGAAATGCAGTTTTGGGAAAGCCATGCGCCAGCGGCTGTAAGAGGTCGCATTTCGCATCCGGTAGCGAGACGGGAGCGATGGATCGCGAACTCGGTCAGCTGCGAGTTTGTTTGCGAGACTTGCTTTGCTACTGCGGGGAGATGGAAGATGGAGGCGAGGGCGTAAGGCTGAGAGGCTGGGGGTGTTTTGGCATGACGATGTATACGGCTGTACGGGCTTCAATGAGGCTGTACGCGTATAGACATGTTGGCAAGACAAAGCAGGAATACGGCCCACGGAGATGTCATTGATCGAGATAGCACAGCTGCGACCAAGGATTGTTAGGCTCGGTGTATGATGTGATGTATACAGGAATATCCAGATCTCATGACACTGCCAAGAGGGGTCGCGCTTCCGATGATCCCGGGGCGCGGAACAAAGAGCAGGCCGCCGCAAACAGTGGTGTGGTGCATAAGGTACACACGCATGGCATAAGCAGTGCCGTACCGGAGTGGTTCGATTTCTGCTGCCCTACCAGTCTGACCGATACTCTGACCCATCTACTCATCTTCTCACGTCTTGCTCACACGAAGAGAGTAAGAGAATAACAAGACTCTCATCTCGCCTCAGCGCGGCAGTGCCAGCCCAGCTTGCCTTGTTTCACAGCCACCGATCGCCAGTGGGGAGCAGGCTTGCACGTTAGAATCGCAGCCTGCGCCATCATCCACCAAGTCTTCTGAGTCCAGGAGGCTGTACGACACAAACACCTCCCAGCCCGCTGCTGGCCAGCACATGGCCGGGTCTTGTCAGCCTTGCCCTGTTTTGTCTTCCACCTTCCTAACTTATACACAACCAACAAACTTGATGTTTGAGCTTTCTTTCACCCTTGCTCGGAGCTAGCTTGAGCAACCATAACCAATACCCCTCCGCCGACCACAACAATGGCCGCCGCCGCTGCGAGTCCGCCGCCGCAACAACAGCCCTCCTTTGGGCAGGCACGTCAATGGGTGCCTTCGTTGCCCACCAGTCTCATCGCCTCTCTCAATCCTTTTGCAACCACCGAACAACCCAAGGCTTCCGCCGAAGATGGCGATCAGCAACGCCCATCCATGCAAATGCTAGCCTCAGCCTCTGGTCCGCCCTCGCCAACTAAGAGTTCGGCGTCAATTATGTTCGCAGAGCCCGAGTCGCAAGGCACGAGTGTGAGCGGCTCTCGCGAAGGTAGCATCGACGGCAAGACGCGCGCAAAGAAGAGCAACAAGCCGAAGACTTCATACAGCATATGCCACCCTCCGCCCGCATCTTCCGCACGGCAAAAGTTGCACCGAAGGCCACGATCATTGCTACAGCTGCACAAAGTCACCGCCAATGCTCGACCATTACCCGCCTACGAGGTCATCCCGTCCGCCAACTTCAGCGTCCGTTTGACACGAGCAACTACAAAAGTTTTCAGAGCAAAGCACAGCCTGTGTCCTAGTGATCTCGTTGTGCTCCGAGCGGAGGACTACTATGCCGAGGAACCCGAGGAGGACCAGGAAACTCGTGATGTCGTCGCATTGATTTGCAAGGGCCGGAAAGAGGATGGTGCAGCCACTGGTAAGGCCAAGATCTGCATGGCTGACGGTGGAGAATGGGAGGCATATCCGCTCATGAACGGAGGCTACGAGTTTTCCACCACCGATCAGCACGGTCTTGGACTCACAGTCCGTTGGGTGCCCAAGAAGTGCAAGAAGGAAAACGCCAAATCCGACTCGAAACGATTCAACTTCTCCACCATCTCGGCCAACACTCGCCGCCACCCAGTCATAGCGAACCTGTCTAAGACTTCCCTAAACATTCACGACACCTACAAGATGCCCGACCTCTCGACTGCGACGCCCACAGCGACGCCCAAACAGCATGCAACGGTTCTGGAAGACGGCCTGGACTCGGACGACAACACTTCAAAACAGGAAGTTCGTACCACTGACGACCGCCTCCGCGCCATTGTAACTATGACCAGCCTCTATGTCGCATTCAAAGAGGGCTGGTCGCCTTACTTCAAGTATGACGACCAAGCACCCTCCTCTCGCCGCAACAGCGTCCACACTCCCGTCGCCACCCCACCAGCATCCCCAAACCCGGGCCCCGCTCAGCTCGACAAGCGCAACTCAATCCTCTCCGTCAGCTCCAGCATTTTCCGCAAGAGCAGCTTGCGCACCAACCGTTCAGCTCGCACTCCCACATTCTCCTCTCTCGATCAAAACAACAATGCCACAGACGACTCACCAACAAGATCTGCGAGCACCAAAGTCACTGGCCGAGCTCGTGCGGATTCAAACTCGACCGTCCTCGTCCACCGAGCAGCCAGCAACCGTCGCAACAACCGCTCCCAAGCGACCTGGCGCCCCGACCTCCTTTCCGCAGGGAAACAAAGCGAAGTCCGCGAAACCAGCCGCGAAGGAACGCCCGTAGCAGAAGTGCAAGTCAGCCCTTACGCCAGCCGGAATCCAAGCAACGCCACTGGCATGACAACAAGTCGACGAGCCAGCGTCTTGCCTGACCCCGACCCAGAGCCGGAAGTCACCTCAGATTCTGAAGTCGAAGCGCCGGCTGCTGCTGCACCAGCTCGTGCCGAAATGACCGAGCAACGACGATCAGTACAGCAAAATGGCACACGGGCCAGCTCAAACGCTACTAGCGAGAGCGGCGGGCCTGTGAAGAAACATGTTGTGCAAGTCAATCAGACGGAGAAGAAGAGTAAGAAGTGGAAGCGATGGATTTGTGGCAAGTTCTAGAAGAACCGCCGCGTTGGCAGGCGGAGGTTGAGTTGATTGGAAACTGGAGGGAAAGGGAAGAAGAAGCGATGGAAAGGAAAACGAAACATAGCATGTATTGAGAGCGCTGGTCGCGACCTGCGGAATTTTGCTACACGAATCGTCCCATTCTATTCTGATGCAATTCATTTTCCCTTGGCTGCAATGCGGCAGGGCAGTGGAATCACGATGTCCGGGTCAACGAAGCCCATTACTGTAAGGTTGGATTGCGCTTTCTTGCACGTCGTTCCAGATGCGATCTCCTTGGCCGCTCAGTCGAGTCACCACGCGGCCAGGGAGATAGGGCGTGTTACCCCGTCGGTACATCGGTTAAATACCTTCTACTAATCCAAACGACTCACGAATCTTCAACAATTAGTTCCATAGGACATCGCGCCTGCTGCATGCTCGATCGTTACATGTGCAGCTAACTCAAGCTCGAAAGCGCTCGCATCTTTGCTCTCCTCGAACACTTGTTTATGTACACTTTCTAGTCACTGCAATCGATGCGCTGAGTCCAGCGTTACAGGTCCCTTCATTCGCAACCGAAGGCAAAATGGCCACGGCCGGCTCAGTCTTGGAGCTCACTACTGCTCCTTCTGGTGCGTCGACATCGCTAGAAACAGACCACTACCCCGGTGATCGGTGGAACAAACACGCTATTCTAGCTCTGGCCGGCGCTTTCCTAGCCATCCTCCCTTCGTTTGGACTAATGGTCAGCATTGGCACGCTGCAGGACTACTGGCAGCTCAATCAGCTATCGCAGTACACGACGCAAGAGGTCGGCTGGATTCCGTCGGTGTTCGTCTATGTTACGCTGAGCCTGGGGATCTGCGTTGGACCGATTTTCGATCTCTATGGCCCAAGGTGGCTTTTGATGCTAGGATCTGCTGCTTATATTGCAATGACGCTGCTCCTTGCTGAGTGCAGGACGTACTGGCAATTCATGCTGTGCTTGGGTGTTCTCGGAGGGCCTGCGGCTGCAGCTTTGACTACGACCAGCATTGGGCTCGTCAACCGCTGGTTCAAAATCAAGCGAGGCTTTGCCATCGGCGTTGCAATGGTCGGCTCCAGCGTTGGGGGAATCATCATCCCACTTGTGCTGAGGAGTTCGTTCCCGAAACATGGCTATGCGTGGACCATTCGCATCTTGTCCTTCATCTTCACAGGCTGCCTAGTTTCTGCAAACCTGTGTATTGCAAGCCGCTCCCCGCCACAATACATCACCTCTGACCGAAGAATCTTTGCGCTACGTCTGTTCCGCGAGCCGATCTTCTCGTTCTTGACGCTTGCCATATTCGGCGTTGAGATTGTTCTATTCGGGGCTCTTGGGACAATCCCGACTTACGCCAGGATGAGCTCAGGATATCCAGAGAACACAGGCTACAACCTCATCGCGACTTTGAACGGCGCCTCTTGCCTGGGCCGCGTGATTCCCGGCATGGCCAGCGATTTCCTGGGCCGCTTTAACGTTTTCATCGTAATGATGGCGGTTACATTATGTTTCATGCTAGCCATATGGCTGCCCTTCGGAGCCACCAGCTTGCCAGCACTGTACCTGTTTGCCGCGCTTTTCGGCTTTGGTACAGGATCCTGGATGTCACTTGCACCTACCAGTATCGGACAGCTAAGTGGACCAGACCAGTTCGGGCGGTACTACGGCACGTGCTATTTCGTGGCGAGCCTGGCGACTCTAATCGGGATCCCCATCTCGGGGAGTTTTCTGGACTTGATAGGGCCGCGGGCTATGGTCGGCTTCATGTGTGCGGTTCTCACGCTGAGTATTCTAGCTCTGACGGTGAGCCGGTGGGTTTGTGTGGGGAGGCAGTGGAAGTTCAATGTAGTGATCTAGTATTGTTCATTATCTCTTCTTGGGTTTGAATGTTTCGATATTGTCAACAAAACAACAACACCATGCATATTCAGCCGTGCGCCGAAAACGTGACAACGTACACAAGAATCTCCACTTTCTCTCTCCAGAAACTCCGCCTCCGCATCCCCGCACTCCATGCAAGAGTCTCCACCCCACTCCAATGGCATCGAGACTCGCCCGTTCATCCACGTCGCTTCCAATCGCCGAAATAGCGGCCGGCAACCCGGTCATCGCCTCAGACTATTGAGGCTGAGTTTCGCTTGCACGCGAAACGAAGGAAGCTGGGCGCACGTGTGCCCTTGTTTGTTCGCTCCTCGCCGGTCGCCGCTCGTACGGAAAGTGTCACATGTGAGTGATGAGAGGGGTTGCGGAAGGTTTGAGAGGCGGGATGAGAGCTGTCGTTTTGGCTGGGCCGCGGATGTGGTCGATTGGGTGGTAATGGGACAGGGGAGCTTGAGGGCGTGACTACTATCGATGCTGCTGTTTCTTACTCACCGTTTACTTACACATTGCTGACTTGGCTGCAACTATTGATTGGATCATTGCTGAGCATTGAGGTACTTTGAAATCCACTTGATCGACGAAGCTATCATTGAATCGTTTGACTACCGGAAAGACGAAGGACGATGCGTGCTGCTAGGTACTATGGCAAAGAGGACGTGCGGATTGAGCACGATGTTCCTGCTCCGCCGCAGCAGTTGGGCGAAGGGCAGGTGAGGGTCAAGCCTGCGTTCGTGGGCATTTGTGGCACTGGTATGTCTACTATCAGTTTCAATCGCATTGATCCTGCGATTTAGAGATGCATTGCGAGAACAATTTCCTGACAAGACACTCTCAGACCTCCATGAATACTTTGCCGGACCCAAGTACGATATATTCCTCTCCCTGCCGTCACTACTACCTAAAACACTCACTGACTATTCCATCTCAGCTTCTCTCCCACTACTCCTCACCCCGTAACTAAAGAATCCCTCCCCATAACCATCGGCCACGAATTCAGCGGCACCATCATCTCGCTCGGCCCCAAACCGCCCCGTCACCTCCGTCCAGGAATGAAAGTCGCCGTCCAACCCTCAATCTACTGCGGCGCCTGCCCAGCTTGCAAAGTCGGCGCCGAAAACGCCTGCGCTTCAGGCGGCTTTGTCGGACTCTCTGGCGGCGGCGGCGGCATGAGCGAAGAAGTTGTACTTCCCTCTGAAGCGTGCCATCCGCTTCCGGCTAATGTTGGGCTCGATGTAGGAGCGCTGGTGGAGCCGTTGAGCGTGGCGTGGCATGCGGTTGATGCGAGTCCTATCGCGGAGTATACGGGAGAGGAAGGACCTAAGTGTTTGGTTCTGGGTGGGGGGCCGATTGGGCTGGCGGTTTGTCAGGTTTTGCAGGCGAGAGGGGCGAGCAAGATTATTATGTCGGAGGTCTCGGCGAAAAGACAACAGTTTGCACGACAGCTGGGTGCTACCCATGTGATGGATCCGAGGCAGTTTGATATGGTTGCTTCGAGCCGGCAGCTTTGCGGTGGCGCTGGGCCGGATATCGTTTTCGATTGCGCGGGCGTTCCGCAGAGTCTTGAGACTGCGTGTCGGGCTGTTAGGGCTAGGGGCAGTATTGTCAATGTGGCGATTTGGGAAAACAAAGTGCCGTTTGATCCGAATTGGTTGGTATTTAGGGAGGCGAAGTACTCGGCTGTGCTTGGGTATCAGAAGAAGGATTACGAGGGTGTGATTGAGGCATTGCAGGATGGGAGGCTGAAGCCGGAGAAAATGATTACGGCGAGGATTGGGTTGGATGATTTGGTGCAGGAGGGATATGGGACGCTGAAAGGGGAGAAGGAGAAGCATGTTAAGGTGCTGATTGATATGAGTATAGGGTCTTCTGCTTAATCCGAGAAATTTCGAGAGACAATGACCCGTTTGGGACACAGCAAATGAGCCGAGTCTTCTTTACCTTACTCTGTCGCAACGTGACTATCCACGACTCCTGCACATATATACTTCGATGTCAACGGACAGAGGCATATATACCAATTAATGATATTTTCGATAGCTTGGAACTATTGTATATACGGGACATAGGCTGACCAAGTCGGAATAGTGAGAGCCGACTCCGGTATATGCGCAAGCATGACGAAACATTCGACCACGACAAAAGTTCGGCAGAGTGTGTACCACAAGGAAGGCAGCACTAGAATCAAAAAGGAGGCAGGGAGTAGGAAAACCCCAATGATGCCCAGAAGCACTCTCTTGAGGTTCGCTCGTTCCTTGGAGAATTTACTGTCGAAGACGCTATAAATCCCACTCATGATGCTGATACACAGGGCACAGATGTAAATCAGCGGTCCGGTAGTGATCAAAGTCACACTAGCTGCACGCCATAGTACAACTTGTGCATTAGAAGAAAATTGGGCGTCCCAGGCAATGAGATGTAGAGCGCCATAGGACGCCCCTGCAAATGTCAATCCAAGGAACAGCGAAGTAAGGCTGATGCTGACAGCCATGAGCTCTTCGTGTGTATCGAGTGAGGGGTCTGAATTTGTTCGCCATTGGGTGTTCCGGATTCGCTTGCGTATAATTCCCTCGCTCTTGAAGCGGAAGGAATCAAACAATGCAGGTACCCTCTGAATTGACCTGTACACTCTCACTAACCGCTCGATGTCACGGCTGTCAAGTGTAAAGTAGTATGGAACCTCCGGAACACCTTCCTCTCGTTCATGTGGCGCCCAATACGTATCTCGGACTTTGATGAATCGATAGAGGTGTGCTTCTTTCGCTGTCGCCAAAACAGGTCCAAAACCTCGTTCGCTAGCAGTGATGCTTTGGGGATGTCCGACTTCAAGGCAGCACTCTAACGGCTGCGGAGAGGAGTATTTGAAGACCCCAGGGCGTTCACAGTGAAATATGCAAGCAGAAAGATCCAAAGCCTCTTCGCCGTGGAGGAGAGTTGGTTCGTGAATATCCCGCGGCTTCTGCCACCAGATGAGGAAGAGCAACAGCGCGCAGATTGCATGAGCAAAAACGTTGAGTTCGAGCAATGTGACTGAAAGGTTTTGCGAAAGGCGAAAGGTGGTCTGGATACAGAAATAACTGGTTTGCCAGCATGTTATCAGCTTCGCAAGTGAATCAGATTTGCTCTTGTCCTCCACGGATTCGCGAGAAAGATCAGGTATTAGCTGGTGCTCATGTTCCAGTATCCACGTGAATAAGTCCAAAGTAAGTGTCATGCGATGGTGGTTCCCAGGCATAAATCGTTCGTTCTCATCCGCTCGGTCCTCGAACGCTATGCCGCCCATGACAACGTACCAGCTATGGGTGTCTGTCCAAGGATGAGCACGGTTTCCATCGGGCCCGTATCTTACGTCTGGCAAGGGACATGTAAGCTCTGGTAAATTGTCGGCCCTGAGCATGAGAAAGACCATAGCTTTGTGCCATGCTCTAGCAGCCCAGCCGCACGTCTGTTGCCACACACCAGGCTCCCTAGGCATGAAATTATTCTGTCTCATCAAAGCGCTGAGTCTTTTCACTTTTCTCCTTTGCTCCCAGGCACCCCAAACAACGACTTCTGGAGCTAGCAGTCCAAGCACCATCCACCCCAGTTTGCGATACTTTTGCAGATACCCTTTCTTATGCTCTGGGATGTTGAGATGAAGCGATGTCCAGATACAGAGTGATAGCGTGATAAGGCAGCTCGTGAGGATGCTGAAGGTGCCTCGAGACCGTGGCTCTGGGTGCCATCCAGCTGGCGGTAGAACCGTGGTGTTGCCGAGAGGTTGGAGCATGGTTCCGGAGCATCTGATTAGCATGGACGATTCTTGAATCCAAACACCCTAGTAGTGTAATAGTAGGAAGACAGACCAGGCTTACCGATGCTTTGGATATCGCGGCTGAAGGCAGCTTTGGGATGTGCGACCGCCGGCGTTGTCAGGCAGCGATGCATGCATCTCCTGATCGCGACACCACCGATATCTCTACACTCTTGGACTACCTTGAGCTTTGCATCATCTACAAGCGCTTCATGCATATGATATAGCGACCTTGATGTACAATGTCGGCTCTATGAGTTCATCTTCAAAGGTCGCTCCCAAGTATCTTTGCGAGTACCTTATGTGATACTTGTCGAGAAAGGGCGAGTGCTGAAAAAAAAAAAGTGTTCCATGGCAGCGACCAAATGCCGTACCAGATGAAGCGGCGACGTCGGTTTGAGTTCAGAAGAGTATTCGTTCTCCAGCAAGAGTCGAAAGACGTCGGGTGGTGCGCTTCTCCAATCGATAACGCGCGAGGACGCGTAGATCAGTCTAAAACTCGGCATCGAACTCCGAATGACTTCATTGATAATTTCGCGATGTTTGCCATTGGAGTTGTCGTCATAATTCGTTTACTCCTTCCTCCTTTGCAGATTGAGCGGTTGACGGATAACACGGAGGACCGTTAACTCAAATAGACGGCTATTACGAATGGCCTGATATGTAACAATGACCTAGTATGAGTACGATCCTTTTTCATCAACTACTCCACGCTCCAGCCAATCTTTCGACTTTTGTCTTGTCAGCTACCCATACAGCACAGTAGTAATCATTATGGACGCCAACAACCCCAATAAAGACCACAGGACCACGCCTGAATACGCAGAGTACCAGCGTGACAATTTCTGGGCAAGCAATGATGGCAAAGTGCCACCCTTCAACACCGGTATGTCAAACATCTGATATCCAGAGCAAGGCATTTGGAAACTGACCATCGCAAACAACAAGACCCAGGCAAGCTCGAAGAGCGCGCTAAACAGCGCCTCTCCGAAGGTGGATGGTACTACGCCTCGTCCAACGCTGGCATGTCGACAACGCATCTCGCCAACCGACAAGCATTCTACCGCCACCGCATCGTTCCTCGCATGCTCCGAGACACGAACAAGCGTGACACCTCGACCTCAATTTTCGGCCACAAAGTCTCCGCTCCCATCGGGTTCGCGCCCATTGGCATCAACAAAATCTACAACCCAGCTGGCGAGTTGCCTGTAGCCAAGGTTGCCAAAGAACTCAACTTACCCTACTGCCTATCGACAGCCGGAAGCCAGCCGATCGAAGACGTAGGCAAAGCTAATGGTGAAGGCCCACGCTTCTTCCAACTATACCAGCCGCACGATGATGAATTGACCATCTCCCTGCTGACGAGAGCATATGAATCCGGCTTCTCAGCTTGCATAATGACCCTCGATACGCCCCAGCTCGGGTGGCGACACGACGACGTCGCGACATCCAATTACGCCTTCTACCACGGCATTGGCGCCGACCTGGGTCTCAGTGATCCAGTCTTCCAGAAGCGCCTTGCAGCTGATGGCATTGACCCGAAGACCATGCCGAATGAAGCCGGCGCGAAATGGATTGACAACGTCTGGCATGGGCGTGCGCACACTTGGGAGAAGCTTCCATGGGTCATTGAGACCTGGAGGAAGATCTCAGGCGGCAAACCGTTTGTGCTCAAGGGTATCCAGCATGTGGCCGACGCTCGGAAAGCCGTCGAGCTTGGCTGCGACGGCATCGTCGTGTCGAATCATGCTGGCCGGCAGGTCGATGGAGCAATTGCCAGTTTGGATGCGCTTGAGAACATTGTGCAAGGTATGTGAAGGATTGAAGCACTGCTTACCTCACAAAGCTAATAATCTGCAGCCGTCGGAGACAAGACATACATCATGTATGACTCTGGCGTCAGAGGCGCCGCGGACGTCGTCAAAGCTCTTGCGTTGGGAGCCAAGTTTGTCTTCGTTGGCAGACTCTGGGTCTGGGGCCTCTCCATCATGGGCGAGCACGGTGTGAGGCATGTCATGAAATCTCTGCTGGCAGACCTCGACATTTTGTTCAACGTAGGAGGTATCCAGAGCGTGGACCAGATTGATCGGAGCTGGATTGAGAGCTACCCCAAGAGCTACTCTTTGATCCAGGAGAGAAGCAAACTCTGAGACTGATCCACTCACACACACATAGACTGTAAACGTGCAAGTTTAGCCCACTTTGAATTCGTAGATAGTCGCCTCAGTTAAGTCGACGATACTCGTGGGGTCTCTACAAGCCAGAGTTGTGTTCTAGGTACAACACGCTGTCTCACAGCTCATTCGTGGAAGACTTTCGCAGCGAGCGGCAGACGGTTGAATACTTCCACCAATCAAAGTGAAGTGTTATCGATAAGCAGATGTGTTAGGGAGTTCTATGCGATCATAGCCGGTCTGACTTCCGAAGCACTCGAGGGAGGCACCTTTACTCCGGCTTACTTCGCTCTCCATGATGTTCCCCCATGGGTACCCGTGGGCATGACCCGCCAACTCGGGCTCACGTTCAGCCGATGTCGCTGTTTTGACGCGATGTTTGACTGGATTCAGAGCTACTGTAGGTCTCCGCAAAACCTTGTCAATCGGATCGCAACCCACCATCCCTAGGCAGTGATTCTTCGGCGTTTGGTCGTTGGGTACATAATGCGACTGCACTCACAGCTATAATCGTGGCGGTCTCGCTGCATTGCTCTTGGACTGTGAGCCTTCGCCAAACATTCTATCTTTCAGCAGAATCTCTGTCCTCCTGCGACCATGTCTAATCACAAAAAGCCCCAGGCCGCCATGCCCTACCAAGATACAGACAAGCAATGCCGCAAAAGCGACGTAAGCCACCAAGAATTGGCGGACGATTTAAAGATACCGGACGACACTGCACGCTCTCTGGACGAGCCGTCAGATGATCTTTTCGCCCAAGCACTGGCGCGATATCCTAATGACGAGAGCATCGATTCTAGAGAAGAGAGACGGGTGCTGAGAAAATTGGATGGACTCATTCTTCCGATTTTGGGTATTTGCTACTTCTTCTACTATGTTGACAAGACGACGTTGTAAGTTCATGCATGTTGAGCGGGGTCGTGGTTCGAACGGACTAGTTTCGAATGATGCTAACACTATCTAGATCATATGCTGCTATCTTTGGCCTTCGTGAGGACCTTGCGCTTCAAGGCGAGGAATACTCGTGGCTCTCGAGTTCGTTCTACTTTGGTTGGCTAATCTGGGCCATACCGTCAAATCTCCTAATGCAAAGGAGTCCGCCTGGATATTACCTTGCCTTCAATATCTTTATGTGGGGAGCTCTCCTCATGGCACAAGCCGCAGCGAAGAACTTCGGCGGCCTCCTGTCCCTTCGCATTTTGTCCGGCGCCTTCGAAGCTATCGCTGACCCGGCCTTCATGCTGATCACGAGTATGTACTACACTCGTGCGGAACAGCCAACGCGGATCTCGATATGGTATGCCTTCAACGGAATTGGCGTAGCTGGCGGAGGCTTGATAGGTGAGTGAAGTCACATCTCGATTTCGAGAATTGCAACGGCTGACTGATTCCAACCAAACAGGCTATGGCATTGGCAACATCAAAGGCGCACTCCAATCTTGGAGATACGAATTTCTGATCGTCGGAGCCTTCTGTAGCGCGTGGGCCATCGTACTGGTCTTTTTACTGCCCAACTCTCCCCGAACGATCAAATTTTTTACTCACGACGAGAAGCTCATCATGATTGCAAGGATGCGTCGTAACCAGACCGGCATCGAGAACCGTGGCATCAACTTCAAGCAGATCAAAGAGGCATATCTGGACTACAAGACTTGGCTCTTCACTCTTCTCGGCTTTGTCTCCAATGTTCCCAATGGAGGCATCTCCAACTTTTCGACACTGGTCATTCAAGGTCTTGGTTTCGATACGCTGCATACAGCACTTCTAGGCATCCCGCAGGGAGTCTTAGTCGTAATTTGGATTGGCCTTGGTGCCATTGCAAACAAATATATGCCGCCGAACAGCCGCACTCTGGTTTGCGCCATCTTCATGATCCCTACTGTAGCTGGCGCTCTTGGATTTCTCCTGGCTCCGGATGACGCATACGTCGGTCGTCTCATCTGCTTGTAAGTATTCGATCGATGGATTGGGTCGCTGCCATTTACTGACTATTATCCAAGCTACCTCACAGGCTCCTACCAAGCCTCCTTCGTTATCAGTCTCTCACTGATCACTTCCAACACCGGCGGACAGTCCAAAAAGATGATCGTGTCCGGCATGATCTGGTTCGGTGCTTGCATTGGCAACATCGCCAGCCCGTTCTTCTATCGCAGCGAGCAGGCGCCTACTTATCAGCTCGGCATCGGCTCCATCCTTGTCGCCAACTGCATTGAGATCGCTCTCTTCTTCGTCTTCCGCTACGCTTTCAAATGGGAGAACAAGCGCAAGGAGAAGCTGCGGGAGCAATTACGTGCGGAAGGCAATGATGTTGCCGATGAACTGAATACCACGGCTTTCAGCGATCTGACCGACAAGGAGAATCCTAACTTTGAATATGTCTATTAAGACTTTGGGAGCATCATATACCATTGTACGGTTGTGAGGGTGTCTACAAAAGTTTCGCAAGCACTGGGCACAAAGCGAGTACATTCTGAATTACTAGTAACCCAAATCCATGGTTCAGAGTGAAACACTAGAGCTCGCCGATGTTGACCAGGTACAGCCTTTCTTGTCCAATCTTGCCCTTGTCAGTCTTCTCCGCCTCAACCAAGACAGGCTCGAATTCCTGGTCAGCGTTCAAGTGGTGGCCGTGCAACACTTTGCACCTCTCATTGGCAGCGAGAGTTACCATGATGTTGGCGCAACACTCCGGGCTGTGTGACTTCCTAGGGCCGCCAGCGTATCCAAGGAATGCCTTCATAGCAGGGTGCTCCATCGCTGCTTTGTTGACGGCGTCGGCAGGCTTTCCCAGCTCAGTAGCAACGATACCAGGGTTGACAGCGAATGAGAGCACACCTGTGCCGTCGAGCTCTGGAACAAGGCTTTCGTGAAACTTGCTGATGGCCGCTTTGGACGAAGCATACGCAGTCATGACAGGAAGCGCCATCGCCGCGACCTGTGAACTGGTGCTCATAACTACTCCGCTGCCTCGCTCGACCATGGACGGCAGTACAGCGCGGATGAGAGCCACAGGCGCACGAACGTTGACCTCGTAAACTCGCCACCAAAGGTCGATGTCCGGTTCCTCAGAGATGAGAGGACTGATGCGGGAGATGCCAGCGTTATTGACGAGAATGTCAACTGGTCCGAATTTGCCTTCGACTTGCGCAACAATCTCAGTGGCAGCGCCTGGTTTGGTGACGTCGGCTGGGAGAGCAAATGCATGGCCGCCCGTGGCCTCGATCTCAGAGATCAAGCTGTCGAGATCAGCCTGACGGCGGGCGATACAAGCGACACGCGCTCCCGCGGCGGCGAACGCCTTCGCAATGGATCTCCCAATGCCAGCGGAAGTGCCAGTGACAACGGCCTGTTTGCACCACGTCAGTATCGCAACCAGGTATGTGATCTGGTGAAGTACGTACCACTTTGCCCTCAAGCTTGCCGGCATATTTCTGTGGGCTTGTGAAAGCGTCGAGATCATCGAGGGTCTGGCGAGATGCGCTCATCTGTGACTGTGGTTCAGCTTGAGTGCATACCGAAGATACTGCATTGGCTTACGTTGGCAGAAGATGAGTTTGTCTTGATCAAACGTGTGAATGTCGAAGTGTTGTGGAAGCAAGTTGTGAGTGAGCGTTGATGCCTTCAACATTGACGGCGATTGAGTCTGATATTTATAAGGCATGTTGTCGATCACAGAGTCTCGGAGGCAGTTGTTTAAGTCCACATGTAACGCAATCGTACATGTAAGCAAAGGGCAGTCTTTGTGATCGATGTTGGCTCCGCCCCATTCTCTTGAGCGAGTGGATGTGCAAGCAACGGCGATAGTGGCCCCGCCTCCTTCGAACAATGCTTAACCGACCTGCTGGACAGCTACCTTACCTTCCATTTATGTCCAGTGGCGTTTTGAAGCTAACCGCTTCTGGACAATCTCGCGAAGCGTACGGTTCTTGGCTAGCTATGTCCGCTGAAGGATTATGCACGACATCTTCGAGAAACAATACGACCTGTAACGCCGAATGTTCTAAGCGACGATGGATGATGTTTGGCTTGACGCCGTTAGGATGGCTGTACTTAAGCCAGGTACAAGTCTTCGAACTATTTGGCTTTGTCTCCATCATCATATCGCAAAAGCAGACAACAACAGCCACCGTACTCGTTACCGTATACATTCCATTGGATCTCGGCCAAGACCTCTCCAACGTGTTCACGATGTCCACGCTCGATGAACAACCCCAGCAGCCCGCCGTCGAGATTCCTGGAGACGACTCCAACACAATCAGGGATGTCGCCATCGTAGGTGTAAGTTAGGACTGCAAGCTATACACGACAACATGGAGGATCACAGGCTGACTTACACCCAGGCTGCTGGCAATGTCGGCTCTCACATCGTTCGTGCTCTTGTTGCCGGAGGCAAACACAACATCACCGCGATCACCCGCTCGGACAGCACATCAAATTTCCCTGAAGGCGTTCTGAAGCAGACTGTCGACTACGATTCCCATGAATCCTTAGTGAGCGGTTTACGTGGCCAACAATTCCTGGTCATGACAGTGTCAACCTCTGCACCTCAAGACACCCAACAAAAGCTCATCGCCGCAGCAAAAGACGCCGGCGTCAAATGGATCATGCCGAGCGAGTGGGGCACCGATCACGAAGGCCGTCCGGACGTCGGCCAGGGGACCAAACTGGGACCTCCAGCTCTAGCAATTCGCAAGACCATCCTTGATGCGGGTCTCAACTTTGTAGCCATATCTTGCGGCATCTGGTACGAGTTCTCACTCGGCGGTGGCGAAACACGCTTCGGCTTCGACTTGAAGAAGCGCGAAGTTACCATGTACGACGAAGGCAACACACGTGTTACCGCATCGACATGGGCTCAATGTGGGCGGGCTGTGGCCGCTCTGCTATCCCTTCCGATCACTCCTGAAGGCACTCAGCAAGGTCAAGCAACGCTCTCGCAATTTAGGAACAAGAGCGCCTTTATCGGCTCTTTCCACGCTTCGCAAAAAGAGATCTTCACTTCCGTACTCCGATCGACTGGCACAAGCGAGACCGACTGGACTGTACGTTACGAACCTGTCGAAGCTCGCTACCAGCGTGGAAACAAGATGCTTGCTGGAGGAGACATGTGGGGCTTCAGTGTTGCGTTGTATGCACGATTGTTCTACCCAGATGGCGCATGTGATCTGGAAATAAAGTTGGCGAACGATGCCCTAGGGCTGCCGAGGGAGGATCTGGATGCTGCTACCAAAGCGGCCGTTGACATGGCGGAGAGGGGAGAGTTTGAGCTTTGATAAGCGAGGCTGATCGTACCTTCTCGCTGGCTACAGTTCCCGCTCTAGGCACAGAGGACTTGTTTCCTGGTGTCAAACTCGATAAATATGTCTTGTTGGTTCAGATTTTCGGCATATGTTGCGGTGTTTAACATTCTCGTGGGTCCTATAGTCAATCTTTACGGCTCAGAGACCACCGTGGATCGCTTGTGGTGTATCATCGTCTGTAGCTCCTGCCATATCTCACTGTAATACGTCGTGGCCAATCCAGCACGACTTGCCAGAGATGGGTCGGCTCCATACTCTAACAATTGGTGAACAATACCTCTCGAATCGAGCCAACCCTCCACATCTCCTGGTGATCCCTTGTTTATGGCATACAGCTGCCAGTTCGATAGGGCTTCATGAAGTGGCCGCTCGCTCAGGGGTGCCAGAGTCGACATCTCATCCCAGCCGTTGGGATTTGCTCCGTGTCGGAGCAGGTTGTTCGTGATCCAGAAGTCCCTTGCTTTGATTGCATAGTGTAGCGCTGAATGGCCGGCAGAGTTGAAGATGTTCGGATTTGCACCCAATCGTAAAAGCGCGCTTACGACATCGCGAAATTTTTTTTGCACTGCAACATGCAATGCAGTTGACTTGGCACAATCCTGACTATCGGCCGAGACGCCACGCTCAACGAGCATCTTCACCAGACGATCATGGTCATTATCGGCTGCACAATGTACCATAGAACGTCTGTCATCAGTGGTGACATTTATGTCGGCTCCAGAGTCAATCAGAAAGCTTGCAATAATGGTGGAGCCGACGCGCACCGCAGCCCACAATGCCGTTTCTCCAGAAACATTACACGCATCAAGCTCCGCGCCTCTTTGGATCAATAGGCTGACTTCATTGAACATAGCCCGCGAGCATGCAACGTACAATGGGAAGCAGCCAGGATAGTCTTTGCTCGAAGGAAGGCGTATGTTGGGATCCGCATTTCGGTCAAGTAATGTCCTGAGTGAATCAATCCGCAACGCCTTGACTTGGCGCCGATGGTACGTTGAAACTGAAGAGGAGTGTCTGGTCGACGTAATTACTGTGTGCAACACCGTCTTTCCGGTCCTGTTTCTTGCATCGACTTCCGCGCCATGGTCGATCAGCAACTGTAAATCATCAGGGTCCAATGCTATAGCTGCCATGTGTAGTAGTGTATTTTCGAAGGTGTCAAGGGAGTTGGGATCAGCTCCAGCCTCGAGTAACAGTCTCATTGCGCTTTCGCGGCCAGTTGCATACGCAACGTGGAGCAAAGAGACGCCCTTGGGATCGACTGCGTTAGGCTCAGCTCCAGCCTTGAGTAACAATCTCATTTCGTTTTCACGACCAGCGGTATGCGCAACGTGGAGCAGACATGATCCCTCAAGATCGACTGCGTTGGGATCAGCTCCATGTTGCAGAAAAGTTCGAGTGATTTCCGTGTGACCTGAGAGAATGGTATGGTGCAGCAAACTTCTCCCTTGCGTATCCGGAAAATTGAAGTCCATTCCAAGTTGAAGCAGTAACCGTAAGTAAGATTCTCGTCCATTCAATGCTACCTTTCTCATCGCAGACTGTAATGCTCCGGATGTTGACATCTCGAGTGACTTGTCTTGCAACAAAATCTCGACTGCCCCAATAGAATCGCTTTCCACGGCATAACCCAAAGGTGTCCATCCAAGAGCGCATTGTTCCTCGATCAATGCTATCGAGTCTCGGCTTGAACATGAGGCTTTCGAGAGAATAACATCTATCCATGCTTTGAAGCCAAGGTAGCAGGCGACGTGCAAGCGCGGCGGCGGAACCTCAGGAAGGCCTCTAAAGTTCAAGCTGAACTTCCGCCACCACTTGTCGCGAGTAGTGGATTGTTCTGCGAAGAAGAAATCGGCATCCGCGATCAACGTTGAAGCTAGTGCTAGGCAGCAATTGGCATGTTTTGGCCAGTTTAAGAGTGCATAATATTGCAGATAAGTATTGCGCCGAAGAGCCTCCAGACTTCGAAGGGCCAAGTCTTTATGCGCCTCCTCAGGCTGAATGCGAAAGCTCTGTAGAACCGGATCGAGGTCTAGTCGGGAGTCAAGCAGATAATCTCTGACTGACTGATGTACAAGACTGAGAGTTTGACCAGTAAGAATGAGCATGGGTGAGCATTCGCTTATCATGTCTCTTGTGGCCTGCTCCTGGCTCAGGATACCGGTCGAGGTGACACCAAGAATGTCGGCGATTGTTGGGAGAGACAGAGACTTGAATGCCATAACTGCCCATGTAAGTAAGATTCGACAAGCCTCCTTGTGTCCGGTTTCAAAGTGACGCAGCATGCGTGCATAAAACGCGGGAAGGCCTTTGGGCATCGCTTCAAGGGCTTGCCCGACCTGCGTCGGGGCTTTCTTTGCCAACAGCTCCTTGATGACGAAACCAACCCACAGAAAAGTACCCTCTGATTTGACGATTAAAACATCTGCAACGTGCTCCTGAAACGTCGGGGTGGTTCTCAGGGTATACGAAAGCTGTCGTGCTTGATCTTGTATGAAAAGCTTCACGTCCGCACTGACTTGTCCACGATGGTCTTGATCCAGGACGACGCAGTTGCTTCCTTGCAACTCCACGATGTCACGGCTGAGTATCACAAGACTCAAAGTATGTTCATCCGGATTTCTCTCAATGCTGCGAAACTTCCGAGCGAGCCACTGCGTCGAATCATCATCGCACTCGTCCATGCCATCAATCAGACAGTATAATCTGCGTGGTCTCAATTCGGACAGGAGCTTCATGAACAACTGCCAAAGGGTCTCCTCCGACGAGACGGTCGCTTTACCCCGACCTGGCGGGTCGAAGAAAGGTACAATGTGTCGCGTGAGGTCTGGATGGCGATCGATGATCTGCCACACAAGCCCGCGAAGTACCCCCGTTGCGGTGTTGCGGCTCGCATTTTGACCACTACAGAAATAGTGAATCGTACTTCTTTGATCGTCCGTGGCCAGTTCCTGAGAAATGAATATCGACATCATTGTTTTGCCTTTGCCGGGACCACCTCGAATCCACAGCAACCTTGCATCGCCCTTCAACCAAGATCGGTACTTTTCATTCTCAATGATCCATTGGCAGGTGCCCTTGGTTCGGTCTCCCTTAGCACGCACGATCTCGTCCCGGTCGATGTTGGGGTCTGTAAGGAAAATGGCATTCCGACACGCCCTGAGTATTTCGCCTGCGGTTGCGATGTACGTCAGCAATCCGCGCTTGCAGTGCCAGTGCCATGATGAGCACCTACGAGAGGGAGCAGCGTCGAAGCTATCATCGCGAGTGCCGGAGAAGGTGACAGGGCCGTTGAAAATGCCCGTCGCAGCTTGTGCACCATTGCTGACACTTGTGTTGCCTATTGACAAAGCCATAGCAGTCACTTGCACCGTATGAGCATCCAAGAGCCACTAGCGTTGCTCAAGGCACTGTGAATTCCATGACGATAATGCAGTCCTGGAGATAGCGGCAGACGGGCCAGCTGGCGGGAGAGAGGACTCGCGGTATCGGAGGCCGAGATCAAAGTTAATGGCCTGGAAGCCTGGAACTAGAGAACGATCGAGAGGACTCTGGTCTACGGTGTAGCCAACATGCAGCTCGGTCCTCAGCTCAGACAGCGTTCTGCTCTTGGACAAAGTACGGCTGGGAACAGGTGCGTGCTCCCCGCGTCAGCTGGGCAGATGATGTGCTGTTGATACATGCGTAAGCGCCGTGGCTGGCTTGCAGCTGCATTAGCCCGGCATCAAACTAGCAAGGCTCAATCGCTTGCACAGCCTTGACGTACGGTCAAAGCAACATTGCGCTGCAAGGCTGTGGAGTCCGTTCGGATGGTATGATTCTCTCACATGAACGTTCAGGATCCGCCGGCGAGAGATAGCAGCCATGGACCCCTTCAGCTTGAGTGTAGCTGCCATAGGCATCACATCAAACGCATTTAGCGGCATCTCCGCCCTCCGGAACACGATCGATGGCCTCAAGGATGCTCAAGGAGACATCATCGAAATTCGCACGCAGCTAGAAAACATCCAGCAACCGCTTAATGCGCTTGGAACACTAGGCACAAGCGCTTCGTCGCAGCAGGCGCTCGCAAGAACAGGCGTAGCTGCCGCCGTCAACGACTGCGGAGATGCTTGTGAGAAGTTCAATCAGAAGCTCCAGAAATGGACGAAACATTCGACAGAAGACAGACTCTCTCTTGTTGACAAGATGTCTGTCGGGCTCTGGAACAAGGAGAAGATCCGCACTTTCAGGACACGGGTGGAAACCTGCGAAAGAACGGTGCACTTCGCTGTCTCAAGTACCCAACTGTAGGTATGCCGACCTTCGTTGCTGACACGATTCCTAACTTGAGTGCAGCATCATGCAAGAAGCCTCCATACGTAGATCCGATGCTGGGTATCAGCACCTCAGCCACCTCAGCCAACAGATGCAAGACCTTGAGCTACAAGCGCAAGAACACCTCGTTCTGACCAGACGACAGCAAGAGCAGGTGACACAGAGAGCGCAAGAGATTTCGCGGGTCTCGGATGACGAGAGCGAAGATGATGCGCAGCAGACTCTTGTTGCCCAGGAGGTACAGGAACAGTCTCGCGTGCTTGACGAGGCGCAAGTATCGCTTGGCGTTGTCTTCGCACAGTTGCGTGCCGGAAGGACCCATCAAGAGATCGGAAACGTTATCACAGACCAAGAATCGATGGCACTGGTTGGCCTCCCGGAAAGGCTGGTTGGTAAGATGGACCAGCGGATTGGCAATGTGTCCACGACAGGCAAGTCGGCTTCGATGGTGGGCGTCTTTGATCAAGGCGTAGATCTAAAAGACTTCTTCAAGAGGTCATGAGTGCTGTGTATCCAGCTTGCGTAAAACCAGGTACAGGCAATAAAGCATACTTGTGACACTCCGACCCATGTATGGAGATCAACGATACAGTCTTCGCCTCATTCTGTGGCCCGTTGTGCTCTGCCTCGACGCCCTCGATCAGCTGATTCCTCCACCACGTACCATGCACGAACAATGGCTCGATAATGGGCTGTAACTCAACCGCCAGACTCTCGTGTAAGCTCTTCTGGAGGCCTTCTACTGCTTCCATGCTGAGCATATGTCGCTGAATCGTCTTTGTCGCTGCGTCCAGACTCATTGGAGCAGGCTCTGGTTTTGCTAGTTCGTATGTCCAAGGAAGACGGTCGAGATGTTCCGCTCGCTTGACAGCCCAGCGTCTTAGCGATGCAATGCTGTCTTTGTCGATGCCTTTGGCGTTTTTGATGTGCAATTCGATCTCAAGCTTGGGATTGGAACGAAGAGCTTTGAGCTCACTCGAATAGAGAGAACCGATCAGTCGCATTAGAGGTCGGAAATGATAGTCGGTGATGTGAACCCGTACTGGCGAGATGGATAGTAAGACAGGTCTGAACTCTGTGCGTACTTGGCGGGTGACAAAGAGGAGAGGTGGCGGCCTGGTTTTCGACAAAGTTCCAAACAGAGACAGGTTCGTGTCACGGGCGATGAGCTCATAGATATGTATTCGCAGCTCAGGCGGGAGGTCGAGGAAAGTACATTCGGTCTTCGATGATAAAAAACTTTGGGTTGTGTCCGATGATGGTCCTGTCGCTTGTGGCCTTCTGGTGACGAGCGGGAACACAATATCCTTGCTCTTGCGGCGCAGTTTGCCAAGCATCTTGATGGACTATCGATTAACCATGACACGAGATGATGGAGATGATGCGAGTCCTCATAGTGTCGAGAGGTCGATGGTTTCAACAGCAACAGTAGGCGTCACCTGCTGCAGACCCTCAATGCGCTTTTGGTGCATTGATCGACAGACGACAGACCCTAACCCTTGTCCTTGCGACCGATCTATTACTCGACCAGAAGGCTAGATACTATAAGATTTTGCTTTCGTACGCCCTCACCCTTTCACAGGTGAGATCATAAACTCATGACACTCCTTGTAGCTGACCCAAGATAGCGACACAAACTTGGCGACGTCCAGTAGCCCGTTGTACCTGACCTCATCTATCTGACCGTGCCATCGGCAAGAGTGTACGTACAATAGCTCGACAATGGGTTTTATGTCGGCCGCCAAACACTCAGGCTGCCATCTTTGGAACTCATAGAGCATTTGCAGGCTCACTTTGTGATGCATCTGCCGTTTCCGCGCTGCAGCCAAACGCATTCGGGCAGGCTTTGCCAGCTCGTATGTCCAGGACAGGCGCTCGCAGAGGTTGTCCTGCTGTATGGCCCACTGTCTCAGTGTGGGATTATTGCGCCCTAAAAACCGTCTGATCCGCAGCTCGACGGTGAGGCCGGGGTTGGCGCGGAGGGCCTCGAGCTCGCTATAATGAAGAGACCCAACGAGTCGTACCAACTTCTGGAATTGGCAATCGGTGACGATTGCTCGCACGGGCGAAATAGAAAGTAAGATCAGCCTGGCCTCTGATCGTACTCGGCGATTGACGAGCAGGAGAGATGGTGGCTCGGCTTTGGGTTTGTGCCAAGGGTCAAACAGACACAGCTTTGTGTTGTTTGCGACAAGGTCGTAGATGTAATTTCGTAGCTCCGGAGGGAGATCAAGGAATATAGTAGTCTTAGGTGAAGTCGTGAGCGTCTCTGATGGAGGCGAGTTTTGTGTTTTGATCGATGTCGATGATCGCAACCGTTCCGGCGCGAAAGCGGACAGCCTTGCTTTGATTCTGCGGCGCAAATTGTCAAGCATCTTGACAAATCTTTTGATTCTATAAGACTAAAGAGAAGTGCAATGGCGCCTTGAAAATCAGCTAGGTCAATTTACACTGTACATTTCAAGGCCTAGGCTCGTCCAGGAAATCCGTGGCTTACTTATTCTCAGTCGCCTGCGCCTCAAAGCGAGCGTAACGACACCTCGCTTAAGCAAATCTGCCTCATTCTGAAGGCTGTGCACTTTCACCTCAGCATGGGCGCCACAAATATCAAGTATTCGCGCCTCAGGTAATATAGTGATAGCTAGCGTATACTGCTGCCTTGGGTACGCTGTCAGCTGGAAACTCAGGCACGTTCTCGGGTTCTCCAGCAACCTCAGACCAATTCTCCGATATGTCGTCTACGTACCCGACTTACGAAGCCTTGGAAGCCGAAGGACCAACAAGTCGTGCCAGGGTCTCGGTTGACTTCCTCCGTCTTCACTGGATTCTCGAGAATGACAGTCTGCAGAGCTCCATCACTGTCCTCCAAGATGCCACCGACGACAGCTCTGCGCAGGAGCCCTACTCCTCTGCTCATCCCATCTCTGACTGTGCTTTGACCTTTCCTCCGGTGTCCGCTATCACAGTCTCGACCGAAGTTCTCGATAACTATTCACAGAACTGGACCGAAACCCATGGTATACACGCTGAGCACGAGGATTCACCAGACTACACCGGTGAACGTTTCGACGCCGAAGGCTTCGTGGAGCATTGCTGCGACCAGGATCGACCAGGCGAAGGGCCGCATTGTGATGTCGTAGCTGAGCCGGGTCGCTTCGTCACCATCGGACAGTTCGTTGAGGTTGTACACCCGTGGCTACGAAGTCTTGACCTTCGACTGCGAGAGGCTCACGGCGTATGGAGTTGCTGGCCAATCAGCCCAGATGTTCCAATGATCGTTTGGCCGACTCGGCTGAGTCAGTTGTATATAGACGCTCGTGAAGGACGGCAGCCGGAGAACTACAGCTACGGCTGGAAAACGCTCGCCAGGACTGCCCAGAAAATGTCGAGCCTTCGTCATGATGGGTCCGGCGCATGATCAGGGGACCAAGTGCGAGAGATCTGGGAGTGTCTTGCCATATGCCGCTGGTCGCATATGCGCCATCTCAATAGCGGCATACGCCTTCGCGAGATTCTTAATATGGCTGCGCCTCATGTTTCGTACCGTCCTTGCTCTTTTGTAGACCCTAAGTCGGTGGTGAAAGCATGATGTGGCATCCCGATCGTGAATGAAGACATCAGCGGAAGTGACAACAGGGCGCCGGTGGAATGAATAAAGCTCGTTAGGCAACAGGGGCACAAGTCTGGCATGCAGGCACACAGCAGACGCAGAACTGACAGTAGTCGCGTTGTTTGCGAAAATCTATGGTGTGGGATGGTGACATGAGGGACTGAATTGATGCAAAACCGCGCGGTGCGCAAGATTGCTGGCTTAGGGTCAGGGTTTGGGTTGTTAGACATTCAAACATCGGGTCGAGATGGGACGAGGATAACTACAATGTTCACCGAGCTTCTCAACTCGACGAAATTCACCTGAACAGTCGTCACGGGGGTATGCCGATACTCGATAAATGCCGGATTGCGTTTGGAAGCTGACCCGAGAGTGCCCCTCAGGCTTACATTTTCAACCATCACGGTGTTTCGATTTTATGAACGGGTATGAAGACCAGAAACGGATGGGATCGCCAGGTACAGCTGAAATGTGTGATTCAATTGCCTCTATGGAACGCCCTCCGGCGGAATAACGACCCTTGTTCATACACCAACCCGTATCGTCATCAATCATCTGCACTGCCGAAAGCCATCACGGCAGAGCACCTTAATGGCCTCAGAGCCTATATTAAGTCAGCGCAATGCCCCTCTCGAGTTCTCGTCGAGCGCGTCGAGCGGCATAACACCTACTTACTTGCTCTGGCCCTGCTTCTTTGCAGTGTGGGCCGCAATCATGTCCATCAGATCGGGGCTCAAGCAGTCGTAAGTCTGCAGGCCTTGCTTCTGGAACTTGGACCTGACCTCGCCGGTCTTGTCTGAAGGGAAGCCCTGCTCGATGATGGAGCTGACGAAGGCGGCGAACTGAGGCTTCTGCCAGTTGTCGGACTCTGAGCCGAGCTCACTGTGGACGAAGTCGAGGCCCTTGAAGGCGTGGTCGACTTCGATGCGGCCGAACATGTGCACGCCGCAGTCCTTACAGGCGTGTCTCTGGATGGCGGCTGAAGGGTCGACGATCTTCAGCTTGTTCTGGCCCGAAGTGACGGAGAGCTTGTCCTGAGGAACAACGCCGACGACAGAGAAGAGAGCGCCGTTGGGCTTCCAGCACTTGGAGCAGCCACAGGCGTGGTTGAAGGCGACATTGGAACCGAGAGTGACTTCGACAGGCGACGAGCTGCACTTGCAGTGGAGCTTACCTCCGGAGCCGTTGTCGGCTTTCTGGCTGAGGCCGTTATCGATAAGCGGGTGCAGGGAGGCAGACATTGTGATGGAGTCTTTTGGATTGAATTGGTTTCTTCAACGAAGTTTTCGTCTGACAGAAGAGACAGAAGAATAGTAATGCTTTGACGGAAGCTATTATTGCGTCTTGTCGTTCCTGCGCGGGGCGGCCATTCATATACCTTGTCTTCCCCTCCTCGGCTACGCCCAATATTTCCCGAAATCGAAGTTCGTTCACAACACCGGATCGCGGATCGGCATCCGATGCCTGTTAAGGAAACATGACCCCGACGCAAGAGATAATGCCAATTGACCCATTTAATACTGTGCTGAGCCCTCTTGACCCGGATTCCTCTTACGTTCATAGACAAAGATGGACTCGACGCAGACAGCTGGCAAGACCATCACTTGCAAGGCCGCTGTCGCCTGGGCTGCTGGCGAGGATTTGAAGATCGAAGAGATCCAGGTTGCTCCTCCCAAGGCTAACGAGGTTCGCGTTCGGGTCTTTCACAATGGTCTCTGCCATACCGATGCCTACACATTGAGTGGCAACGACCCCGAAGGCGCTTTCCCCGTCATTCTGGGACACGAAGGTGCTGGAGTGGTTGAAAGCACCGGACCTGGTGTGACGAATGTCAAGGTTGGTGACAATGTCGTTGCTCTTTAGTAAGTTACCGGTCGACGTACCACCATACCGGCGTTTGCGTGACAGCTTGGGAATCAGGCTAACATCCCTTCCAGCAACCCAGAATGCGGCGAATGCAAGCTATGCAAATCCGGCAAGACCAACCTCTGCGGAAAGATCAGGGACACACAAGGCAAAGGCGTGATGCCAGACGGAACCTCACGATTCACATGCCGAGGGAAGCCATTGCTCCATTTCATGGGTTGCAGCACACTGTCACAGTACACCGTTGTCGCCGACGTATCAGTGGTAGCCGTCAACCCTCAAGCGCCCATGGATCGAGTGTGTCTCCTTGGCTGTGGCATTACAACCGGATACGGTGCCGCTGTCATGACCGCGAACGTTGAGGAGGGCTCCAACGTCGCCGTCTTCGGCGCTGGATGTGTTGGTCTCTCCGTGGTCCAAGGTGCCGTTCGCAATGGAGCGAAGAAGATTACCGTGATCGATCTGAACGATTCGAAGAAGGCGTGGGCGGAGAAGTTTGGTGCGACGGACTTCCTCAATCCTAGCTCCGTCAAGGGAAATTTGACCGACAAATTGATTGAAATGACGGATGGCGGATACGACTACACCTTCGACTGCACAGGGAATGTCAACGTCATGCGATGCGCGCTTGAGGCCACGCATAAGGGTTGGGGAGAAAGCATCATTATCGGTGTTGCAGCTGCTGGTCAAGAGATCAAAACAAGACGTAAGCTGCCCTTGACGTACCCTACACCCAATCACGCTTGCTAACGCTCTCCCAGCATTCCAGCTCGTAACCGGCCGAAGATGGAAAGGCTGTGCATTTGGCGGTGTCAAAGGACGCTCGCAGATGGGCAGCTTGGTGCAAGACTACACAGATGGGAAGCTGAAGATTGATGAGTTCATCACACATAAGACGACACTTGACGAGGTCAACGACGGTTTGAGCGTAATGGCTGCGGGCGATTGCATTCGATGCGTCGTGAATATGGACTGAGAAGAGCATTAGCGAGCGTTTTGCATATGATATAGACGTGTATGTCGGGCAATGGATATGAACTCATGAGCCGATTAAAATCCTCTCAATGGCCAGGTCACGGATTGCAATGACCGCGTCCGTCGATATCTGCATGTGTGATGCAAACATAAACAGAGATACATGGGTGACAGTCTCTCAACATTAATGTATCAGGCGAAAGGACACACCACGGGTTGCTCTAGTACACTAGAGACCGTAAACGGAGATGCTTACCGGCAATCAATGCGCTTTCAATGGCGATATATCCACTCCTGTTGACGTAAGATGAAGGCAGTCGCCCGTAGCGAATGGGCGGTCGTCAAGATCGGACCGGCTCCCACCTCTGTCTATAAGCATCCGAAGTGCACATACCCGGTCATCACGGCCACTAGTGACAAGTAGTTGTATCTTGACCGATTATCATATAGTTTCTGGGGTTATATACCTTGTCATGACGTAACAGAATCATCTCAAATCTCTTCGTGTCCTGGTCGGGTCCAAAGACTCCAACTCCATGCTCTCCTCATCGCCCGACCCTGACCTCGCATCCTGACGAACACTGACGCTGAACTCCTCGGTCTTCATGATGCCATTGGCGTTCGGGTACGACTCTGAACGCTCCTTCTCTTTATCCTTAAGCGCCTCCTGGGACTCAGCAGACATGATACTGGCAGCATCCCGACCGTACTTAGCACTGAAGCCGAAAGCTTTTGACTTCCGGGCGTCGATGTTCGTGCTCAGGCTTGCATCGTGGGTCGTTGAGCGCGGATCGTTGGAGGCTAGACGACTGCGGCCGTTCGAGCGTTGGCTGGAGGTCTTGATTTCGCGGTAAAGCATGCGGAGGACGGGGATGCAGATGGCCATGATTGAGACAGCGGGCTCGGTGAGCGTCCAGATTGTGAGGTCGACGCGCTGGAAAGTTACGTCTGGGTCAGTCATGGAGACTACCATGACTGATTTTACTATTCCTGTCGCTCCGGCGCTGTGAAATTGTCAGTTCGAGTACGAGGTGGGTACATTGATGGACTTTGCTTACATGGCACCCAAGCTCATCGCAATAGCTACTCCCAATTTCTCGCGGCGCTTCATCGTCAGTCCCATTAGGATTTGCCAGGGCGCAAGGGCAAGGATGAAATCCAAGATGGCTGAGTAGTCTGTTGTAGCACGTTAGTACGATGATGTATGTGAGATGGATAAAATACTTACAGGCAGCGAAAAGTTGGAACTTGGAGAGTTTGCCAATGTCCCAGCATGTACCGGGTACACTTTTATCGTACACTCTCTCGAATGGTGTGCATTTTGCGAGGCCGAAGATCCACACCAAGTTCATTGAGACATTGATCTGGCGGGAGGTTAGTACTGCCAACTGAAGGGTGGTTGAGCAGGCACAGTATGCTTACAGTAATGATCACAAAGATAAGGAAGTATTTCATCCATCTGCTTTCAGTGATCCGGTACAAAGTAATTGCAAAAGATGTCTTCGATGTAGTAGTCGCAATAATTCCAAAACAAGCGACGATGATAGTGTTGAGGTTGATCTTCCTCAGGTTTTCATCGCTAATAGTCCAGATATGTGTACCGAATCCGAGAGAAACAAGGTATGTGTTGATCGATACAGCAATGACCAGCGAGACCTGCAAGACGGTTAGCGAACTGTACATCAATGCTTGAGATCGACTGCTACTTACCCATGAGATGATCAAAAAGTGGTCATCCCACCACAGACCCCTGCGACCCCATATCTTGCTGTAAATGCGAAGGAAGAGAAGAATCGCGGCCGCGCCTGTGAGTGACCAGCCGACGGCGTTCAGACGCGTGCCTCTCTCGTCGGAGTTGTCGCTCATTGTCAGACGACCACCACGCAAACACCAAGGAAATGTAAGGAAAGATGGCAAACCGTAGTCTGTGAAGACTCGAAAGAGCAGTCTCGAAGCAAGACGTACCCATGTATTTGGTGCTGCTTCTCTTCAGGCCAACCTCCCTCCAAACTTACCTCCTAGCAGCATTATTAGCATCATTAACTGGCGTGCCGTGCCAAAGCAAAAGCCCCATAAGTCGCCGGAGCTGTGTGATGCAGACTTCGCTTAAACTCGTGAGCCCTACATGCGGGAAACCTTGAGCGAGAACTATGGGGTCGAAGGTCCTGTTGTCGCTCCCCGACAGGTTGAACCGTAGAAACCCTAAAGATCGAAGAGTTCGTCGGTCAAAGTATGACGGCTGTCTACTGACTCGGACCCGAGTTTTCGGTGTGCCTGCCAAGCTTCTCCCGAGCGCGTGTCGATCTTCGTCTCAGGTTTCCGTCTCTGCAACAAGCGAGCGCCCGAAATTTCCAGTAATTCGGAGGACAAGCGCATCCCTGCTCTGCACACTTGCGCTCGAACCACGATCAACATGCGGAATGTCGTTCCGACCAAGCAATCAACGGCGTCTATTGACCAGCTTTCCGTAGACCCGTTGGCTTTACTACTGACATCTTCCAGGCCAAGGACTTCCTCGGTCCTGCATACGCAAGGCTAAGCTTTGGGCGTCCCCGTGAGGCTTTGGAGATCTGCAAGAGGCTGTACAAGGCTGACTTGCCACTCACGTTGGATCTTGCGTATGCCTCCTTAGTCTTACCCCGATCTTTCGGGCCTTCAGCCACTCGCGGTTAGCCGTGACAGCCACCCGTATCGCCTCCGCTGTCAATCTTCAAGATTCGCATGGGGTCTTGCAATCCCCGACATGGAGAGAAGGCCCCGATCTTCTGCCGGCGCGAAGGATCCCTCAGTCCCTCCGCCAAACTCAACTTAGCAGACTCGTTCGCGTTGAGCCGTTGATTGATGGAGCGACGCCTGCGCGGAGATGACGCTTTCATCAAGATGGGACCAGCCCTATCTTGTCTTGGGAACGACTCAACATTGAGACGGCAAGTTCATTATTCAGGCACTTACTGTGTCGCTTGCACAATGTCTAGTACAGAGGGTAGCGCCAGAAGCAATTGCCGATGCCCTAAGAAGCTTCCTTCCGTCGACTCCTGAGTGTTAGGTTCCAGCTAGGAGATGCAGAAATCTACAGACAGCAACATGACCGACATGACGCGATCGTCGTTTAGCACATAACCGCAGTTCTTCCGGTCACTGCACGGAATAACTCTATTGTCTGCAGACGCGTTTTGTGGTGTAAGTCACTTCGTCCAGTCAAACCCACTTCCTCCTTCTTCCCATCTGATCGACACAGCTTTTGCACCTGAGACACGTCGATATGGCTCCTCTAGTGCTTAAAGCTGCTCTGGCGCTTCTTCCGAGCTTGGCCCTCTCCGTTCCATCTGCCCGTTATGGAGAATCCAGCCCCGAGGGTGTGTCTTGCACGCCGTCTGTCGATGTACAGAACGGAACGTACCTCGGTGTGAGCAATGAGCACTACGACCAGGAATTCTTCCTTGGTATCCCGTATGCTCAGCCCCCCACTGGTTCCCTGCGCTTTGCGGCACCTCAGGCCATCGATGAGTCGTGGGAGGAGCCCAGAGATGCCACCGAGTACGGCAACATTTGCTTCGGCTATGGTGCTGATACCGCTGCCTTGGACAACCCGATCTCTGAGGACTGCTTGACCCTCAACATCGTTCGTCCGGCAGGTGTGCAGCCTGGCGATGACCTGCCTGTTGGTATCTGGGTCCACGGAGGAGTAAGTTACGCCAACCCATACCACCCTTTGCGATGCTAACACCGTCTGAACAGAGCTACGTAATGGGCGCCTCTGCTGACCCTAGGTACAACCTCTCCAATATCGTTGACCAGTCCGTCAAGGAGAACAAGCCGTTCATCGGTGTCTCTATCAACTACCGTCTCTCTTACTGGGGCTTCCTCTTCAGCAAGGAGATGGAGGAGGCTGGTGCTGGCAACATTGCCTTCAGGGACCAGCGTCTTGCCTTCAAATGGATCCAGGATAACGTCAAGGCCTTTGGTGGCAGCTCTGAAAAGGTCACCGTCTGGGGTGAGTCTGCTGGTGCCCGTTCTCTTGGCATGCAGCTCGTTGCCTATGAAGGCAAGCACGACAACTTGTTCCAGGGTGCTATCCTGGAATCTGGTAGCCCGGTCACCAAGTTTGTCGACGCCCAAGTCTGGCAGCCATACTTCGATGCTCTTGTTGAGGAGACCGGATGCTCCAACTCATCTGACCACCTCAACTGCCTTCGCGAGCTTCCTGCCGAGACTCTCAACGATGTGTTCAACGGCACCACTCCTCTGGACGTCAAATCTCCGGGCCTCAGCGCTGTGCTTGATAACGATTTCATGACTGCCCAGGCCCACGAGCTCCTGCAGCAGGGCAAGTTCGCTCACGTCCCGCTTCTGCTTGGAAACAACCTTGACGAAGGTACCGCCTACGGCCAGAAGGGCATCAACACCACTGAGCAGTTCGAGGAATACCTCTCAAGCAACAACCTGACCGACGCCCAAGTCGAGAAGATCCTTTCTCTCTACCCTGACGACCCCGACGTCGGCATTCCTGAGTCTTTCTCTGGCCGGCCCGTAGACTCTCCTTACGGCAGCCAGTGGAAGCGCTCCGCCGCCTTCGCTGGTGACTGGCAGCAGCACGCCGGCAGAAGGCTCCTCGCCGAGTACTACGCAGAGGCCGGTCTCGACGTCTACTCTTACATCTGGCACGTTTACGTCGCCGGCCTTCCTGCGATCGTTGGCGCCACCCACTTCCAGGAAGTTGCTTTCGTCTTCTACGATACCACCTCCAGCGAGTTCGAAGGCAAGCCGGACACTTTCGTGCAGCTTAGCGACCTCATGAGCCGCCAGTGGGCCAACTTCATCAACGATGCCAACCCTAACCTCTCCATGGCGCCCAACGGCACTTCTACATGGATGCCGTATGCTGGCTCTGAGCCCGAAAACATTGTCTTTGACGTCAACGCTACTGGTGTGACTTACACCGCCAAGGACAACTACAGGGCTGAGGCTATCACCTACCTCCAGGACAACGTGTACTACTAGAGCTAGCTGGTGAAATGCCTCAAGCCTGAGGCTTTCATGCCAAAGACAATTAGATATAGACTGTATAATAGATCGGCCCACAACGTCGACTTGTACCAACATAGCCACTGATGCAAGACCATATCATCAAGCGATACGCTATCAGACAAGAGGCAACTGGGTACCTAGGTATGCGAGAAGATGGACTCATCGCAGTGTCCATCAAGCTTCAGAACGCACAAATCGGAAAGCAGTCGCATGGAGCTAACAACAGCTCGGACGAAGATGCTTACAGGCCATCGTCGCTTTAACGGCGGAGCGGCTACGCGGCTTTTCTTGGATACTGCGCTGTGGTGTTCATATTGCAAGGGCAATCTTAGGCAAAAACGGCTTGGTGACTGACAATCAGGCTCGACTCCCGGTGAATTCTCGAAGCAAGGACGGAGCAAACATATGGTGAAGGAGGACCGGTGAGTCTTGGCAATATGTCGTGAAACCTCGCCAGCCTGACCAATGGGAGTGCACATATAAACGCCTTGCTCATTGTGTTCAATCTGTGCCCGTTTGCCACACCTACGAACACATTTTCGACTTACACAAAACCTTACCTGACGATGGCCCCAAAAAACAAGCTCAAAGCTTCATTGCAAGCTGTGTCTCCTACCCGTTTTACCAACATTCCCCGGATCGGCTACCAACATGGCGGCGCTTACGTCTCCTGGCTCAACGCCTTAGTGGCCACTCGTGCAAACAGAAAGATTGCTGAGACTTTAGAGAAAGACGACGTCGACCAATGTTTCAGAGCGCAGGCGAGTCAAGAGTTCGCAATGGACAGCAGTCAGTTGAACAGAGCACTAGCGCAGGTATGGCGAACATGACGAGGTCTGACTCTCGTGATCAAATCGCTGATGTGACTCAAAGATCAATGAGAGGTCAAGTGAGCTTGCTTGGAGGAGAATCAAAAGACTCGTACCAAGTACACCTGTAAAGCCGGAACTGAAAGACGTCGTCCAAAGTCTCGCAATGCCAAAGATTGCCATGAATCCCAAGGCCGCCAAATATTCCGCTGATATCTGGAAGTTGCAAACTTACGAAGACTTTGCCCGGCAACTTGAAAGGAAGAATCCTGGCACGGCGCTTTCTAAAGAAATAACAGACGACGCTTTTCGGCTGGCATTCTCTCGAATAGGGGAAGCTGGCCTCGGTGTCAGACTGGGAGGTAAGAATGCAGGTGAGAGCATGCTTACTCGTGTATGTGCGGAGCCTAGTCGTCCCGATACAACGAGCTCAGTGACTAATCAGCACAGTGTTTGGGCAAAGAGTCTAGTCGATACTGGAGGGACAGGTATTCTCCCTCTTGAGATCATCTCTGCTGCTTCCATGTTCGATTAACAAGGGTGTCGAGGCCGCCATCCGATACTACTATCGTTGTCATGTGCTGGGGTGCCTCAGCGACAGCCGCTCTGGAACACAGCATTTATTTGTGGCGTTTTGACGGGCGCCTCGGGACGATACGTTGTTGGAGGCCGCGATGTGCAACTCCCCCAGATGAGCTCTAGTCAGCAAAAATCATCGACTACTAACACTTCCTTCAGACATTCTCTTTAGTCTCGAGCACGTTTCCTGTCGTAATATGCCTATCGACATATGAGTCGCGCACGGGTGCTTCCTACGTGCTTTGCTCTTCGATTCTCCTTCAAGGATCTCAGAATCAGATGATAGAGACAAGACCACCAATCCAATGTGATACTTTGGTTAGCTTCATAGTCTTCTATGCAACGGGAACACTTTGCCCGAGCCAAGAAGTGCTGCCAACGAGCCCGACTAGAGCCGCATAGCCGCTTTGCCATCGAAAGAGCTGTCGGAGAATGGCGTTGATCTTCGAGCTCTGAATGACCTGTTGACGTGTAAGGGCATCGTCACACGAGTCTTGGGATATTTTTCATACATGTCTGTTTCGTGTGCCAACCTACGATACATTTTACAACTAAGCTCGCTCCTTGCTGCAATATGCGGTACGATAACAGTTCTCACGAAGGTCGGTAAGTCTTGGCTGCATATTGTGAAACCTCGCTAGTTTAACCAAGGGGACAGTCCGAAATACACGCTCCGTTCAGTACGTCTCTAGTTTGTTGTCGCCTGTGACACTCCTCACAACATGAACGCTTCCTGCTTAGCACCTCCATAGCAATGGCTACAAAATCCAAGCTCAAAGCTCCGGTGCAAGCTGTAACTATCGCTCGCTTCACCAACATTCCTCGAATCAACAAAGCCGGAAGCTATCGCCACTGGCTATCGAGTCTGATGGCAAACCAGTCAAACAGAAAGGCTGCTGGCACGTCCGAGAAAGCTGACGTCGATCAATGCTTCCGGACGCAGGCAGCTCAGCAATTTTCGAACGATTATAGTACGCTGAGAAAAGCACTAGCGCAGGTATGAGCAACTATCAGCTTACATGGACATCTCGCTAATACAGGTCTGAGATGAACGAGGAAGAAAGTGAAACCGAGTGGAGAAAGTGGAAAGCCCGATCGCCGGTATCTTCTAAGCAGGCTAAGCAGGAATGGCGAGATGTGGTTACTAAGCTCTCACTTCCCGATGTCATTTCGAAATCTGGCGCCTATAACGGGGATCGCCAGGCGTGGACCTCCCAGACCTATGAAGACTTCGCTAGACGAGTCGAGAAGAGGAATTCAGATGTAGCGTTCACAAAAGACATCATGGATGCAGCTTTCCGCATGGCGCTCACCAGGCTGAGCTCTGCTGCAACTATCAATGTCCATTCAAAGACTCTGGTTGACACTATGCTCAAACGTGTATGTGTACAGCTCTGCGGCGCTAGAAAACGTACACCTCTCGCTAACCAGTGCAGTGTCTAGGCAAAGGATCCACTCGGTATTGGGAAAACAGATAATCATTTTGCCACAATTCTGCACCAAAGCTCTCATATACAGCCTGCATGGGCATTGAGCTCACATTTGGGATAAGTTTTCCTGGTATCGTCATTCGCTTGCGCGCAAATGTCATGTCCGTCGTCTATAGAAGCGAAAATGTTCTGTCTGCACATTGCAGAGAGAGATTAGCAAGGAGCGAGCCAACTTTAAATCTCGATTAACGAGACAATACAGTGCCTCGAGTCTGCGCTTATTCCTGTCGTGTAGTCTACTAAATTGTTACGGAGGAATGTTGTGATTGTCCGCCCGAACGTAGAGCCGTAGACGTATTGTCGAGCTAAAGGAGGCACAGGCAAGCGACAGAGAGCCATGAGAACAGCCTCTGTGCATATGTGCTTCTGAGATGTAATATTGACGACTGTGCAGCGCATCGCACCAAAGGATAATCAGCGTGTATGCGAGTTCGAGTAGGTGTAAAGAAAACAGTCCGAAAGGCAGTTTCGCGGAATCGCTGGCTTGGCGTATGTTAATGTTCCTCTGCGGAGACCAAGCGAGACAAACAATCAGCTCATTCGTTTAGCATCGTTGCTCACGGTCGACTGTAATTGGAGTAAACAATGTACAGGGATCGGCGCATCAGAAGCTAACTTGTACCCGCTACTCCGTTGTTCATCAACCTTGGCATGACGTACCGCAACTCTTATCGTCCATACAAGATCCACGCAGCTTGCAAACACCAAACACGTGGGTGCTTTCGAGGGCAGACAGCGACGAGCGATGCGAACTTGTCGGGGGAAGATGTGCGCTCTGGAAGTCAGGAGCCGGCGGGCATCTGCACCTTCTGCCGCATGCTTTCATCATGCGCGGAACTCACGAGGATCTCGACAGAGCTAACTGCGGTCCTCTTGCCTTTATAATCTTGGGAAGTTTTCTCTGCCCCTGGCCCGTTTGTGTTCTTCGAGTCTCATGTGTTTTGGGCCACTTCAATCCGAGTACAAATAACTTTCCACCATCCAGGCACAAAGATGTACCTGCATACGCCAAGCATCCTGACCCTGTCGGCTACGCTCACTACCGCAGCCTCCATACCATACACACATTCGCCTCAGGTTCGCCGTCAAAACTCCTACAACGCTGCCGGCGATATCTCGTTTCCAGTCGGGAACGCTACGTTGAAGAATGCAAGGGCGGGAGAGCAGTACCAGGCTAGTGTGGCTGGACTAGTGCTCGGAGAAGGCAATGCAACCGCAAAGTTTGACAAAGTTGGCGGTGAAAGCTGGGTGCAAGTCAGTTCGGAAGGTGCAATCTCAGGCACACCCGGGCAGGACGGATCAGATGCGGCGGAGGTCGAGATCCGGGCTACCTCTGATGCCTCATCGACGGCCACTATTGGACTGACCATCCCAGTTCGTGGGGCCGACCAGGCGTTAGTGGAAGAACTGGCTGTCATGTCCTACAACCTGTGGCAAGGCGGTACCAATGTAAACAACTATCACGCAAAGCAAGTGCGGTTCATCTTGGAGTCTGGCGCAGATGTCGTTGGCCTTCAGGAGTCAGTCGATGGAGACCATGCTGCCCGTCTAGCCAAAGCTCTGGGATGGAGTGTCTCTCAGACCGACCAGAGCGCCGCTATCATCAGTCGCTATCCTGTTGTGCAAGAATACGATCAGGTCGGTGTCGCTCGAGGTATCCGCATCAACTTGAACGGCGAGAGCGGAAGCAGAAAAGAGGTCAATATTTGGAATGCCCACCCGACTGCGTATCCGTATGGTCCATATGGTTTCTGCTTCGACAACGCCACACCAGAGGACGTCCAAGGGATTGAGGCTGAATCCGGACGCACATCTCAAGTCGCTGAACTTCTTCAGGCCGTGTCTACGCAGCTGGCAGGCTCCGATAGCGTACCCGTCCTGCTGACCGGCGACTTTAATGCCCCATCACATCTTGACTGGGTGGAAAGTTTACGCGAGGAGAACTGTGGCGCCGTCTTCCAATGGCCAACATCTGTCTTGCCCATGCAAGCGGGCCTGATCGATTCATTCCGCGTCGCCCACCCTGACCCGGTGGCAAGAGAGGGTACCACCTGGTCTCCACTCTACCCTCGTCACGATGGCGCTACTGGTGACCCTGAGCCGCAAGACCGGATCGACTTTATTTATGCCACTGAGCAGCTTGAAGTTGTGAGCTCGGAGACGATGCTGGTTGGCGAACTGCAGGCATACCCGGACGTTAAGAACAATCAGTGGACGGGAGACCACAGAGCTGTTTTGACGAGGTTCACCTTGCCTTAGATAATGACTAATGAGTGATGGATGATGAGATGATGTCTGATCGAGGTGGTTGGAAGCAAAACAAGGTGATCGCAACAGCTCTAAGCGTCAGTATATTCGCTGCCGCGACCGTGCTACTAGACCTTACATGATATTTGCATGTGGTATGGGTTCATGGCAAACCGCTCTGAGCCGGTGACTAATGCCTTGAGCTTAGCTGTACATGTAGCATAGCCAACGAGCATGTTCGAAATTAAGCGTTTCTTGCCTTATCTCAAACAAGCGTAATCGTTCGGCGCTCCCACGGCGCCTCTCTCACCTCTCTCGACATGGAAGCCATTCTCTCCAACTCCGGTCGCATTTCAGCCTTGTACTCGAGATCACTATGCCCGGCAACCACCCAGTGGCCAAAGTGTTCCTCTTCGAGCTGTGCAAGAGTATCGACAGACAGTTTTAAACAGCAAAGGCGACGATAATCTCCTTCCTCGCAACTCTCTACTAGAAGCATGTATAGCATCCGGACGCTTGTTGTTGAGCCCCGTCGCAGCATTCTCCGCGTGCTTAAAAGCTGAAGCAAGGCAAATGTCTGGCCTTCGTAGCCTTGATGGTGTTGATGAAACTCGCTGATGACGTTGTTTGTGAGGCGAATGTCGTCGGTTCGGACCTGAGTATGGTATTGCGCGATGCAATGTTTCGGTGGGCAAGGCTCCAACGGGTCGGGAATGGGCAGAAAAAGCGTACTCAGTGTCAGCGCACCATGCTTCAGGCCGCCCAATGGGTCCGTTGTATATTTTGGCCAGACCTGGACGTGTGTCACTTTCGCTATTTCCTCGACGACCGGCCATTTCTCTTGGTATGACTTCACCGGGAACGAGATGACACCTTTGACAGAGGCCCAGCTCCACGATGGTGCCACAAAGTCAATATGCCTGTTGGTCTTTGGCCAGTCTGCATCAGTTGCGCAACTGCCTGCCGGGGTTGTCCTGGCTTCTTCGCCGGACCATTGAGCACGATTATACAAATATCCGCAAGACCACGCAAGGCTTATCACCAGTTCGTCCCTCCACATGCCGGCAACGTAGACACTCCCAGTTGCGCGTTGAACCTCGTCGGCGAGTCCAGACAAAGCAGGCAACTTGTCTGCATTGTTGGTCAGCTGGCGCTGGCTAAACTGAGTAACGACTCCTCGCCAATAGTCGAAGTATGTTGCCCAGTAACCGCCGGGGATGTCCAATTCTCCATGGCTAGACCACCCTATATTGTAAGCATCCCAGAGGGTGACGACCGCAGGCAACCCGAAGCGACGAGAAAAGGCCCGCCATGCCACAATGAACCAGCCTCTATCTTGGCGAAGCTGCAACATAGACCTTTTGCTCAGATATGATTCCGTTGCCCGCGGCAATTGGGTTGATCGACCAGCTTCGTCGACGAACCCATTGGCGCATTCGAACGAGCACTGCTGTAGGCCAAATGATAATGTTCGAGGGGCGAGTAGTCGTTCCTGCAGTGTCCATCCGCGAGTGTAAACCGTAGTTCCAATGAGCTGAGTATCAGTGATGTCGAACATAGGTCTGAGACATACCATTTTAGCAGGTTCATCTCCCCACTGCAATGCGCAATATGGTCTGGAGCTCATCCGAGGCTTTAAGAAGCCCTCATTACCACGAGATGCGGAAGCGGCCTCTATCGTGACAACCGCACCACGGTAAACGTCTCGCATTCGTCCAGCTTCTCTTGCCCAGTCTGCCTTTGACTCCGGACGTTCCTGGTCTTGGAATATGCAGAGAGCGTCGATCCAGAGGTATCGGATGCCCATTTTCCGGGTAACCAATACGGCGTCTCGAAGAGTTCCTGGGAAGTTTGCTACATCGATGCCAGTGAGTAAGTCTCCATGGCTGTCGTGTGTAAGAATCAAATCACGATCAGGACCCCAGCAATACGAAAGCGCGGCATAAGATCCTTCGCAGCTTTCGCCATCGATGAGCCGTACTCTTCCAGCGTCTTGTTCTTGATTATCGACCCCAATACCAACGTCTAGCAGGCGGGTCGGCATCCTCAATGATGGGCTGTATGCCGATTGACATGTAAGATGGTTGTTTACACAATTTACAAGCCACGCATGTGCGACATTGAAACATTTGTCGTCCTTTGCAGAGGAAGCTTGAAGTCTGGCCAAGAGGTGTTCGTTTTTGAGTGGAAGTGTATCTGGCCATCTCAGCGCTCTAGACCTGCATAGCGATTCACGAACGATAAGGACGCACCATGGTCGGCACACACTTCGAAGCAAGCTAGTTGCCTGCTTCGCTGTGCTGCGGCGTTGAGAGTCTGTTGGCGAACTAAAACGCTGGGTACTGCATTGATACTGCTGTCCCAGTCGAGCGTGCCAATAAAGATCTGTTCATTACCAAGCCCTTGTCTTAGAGCGGCTTCTGTCAACTCTGACGCTCCATGCTGACGGCAAAAGTCCTTCCAGATAGCGGCGCACAAGTCGCAGGTTTTCGAGGCAAGCTTCAGAAGCGTCAGATTGGGATGGTGCGAAAAGAATGTTGGCACTGCAGCGTGGGTTGTGGACTTTGTGGAATTGCTTCGTCCACTAGAGTGAAATGGGCTAGATGAGGCTGCTGCAAGGAGAAGCTTTTGAATGTCCAGTCTCTGGCAGACTGGGCAGAGATTCTGCTTCTGGGTCGACATGTATGGATGCTGGTATTATCGAAACGGAAGCTCCACGATCGCATGTAGTACAAAGGTCAAGCTCACAACCTAATGCAAAAAATGCGAAAGCAGAGTCCCGTGTTATGAAGTCGCTGAGTCCCCAAATATGTAACCGTGCATATCGGTCAGAGAGCATGGTGAGGCTGAAGTCTTGGTGGTTGGCTCAGCCCCAAAGCACGGCCCAGCCTACGCTGAGCGACGGTCGACAGGATGATGGAGGTCACTGCCCAGTGTCCTCTTTTTAACATACAGTCTCGTCGTGACTGGATCGGAGAACTTGATCTGTGTTCTCACCATGTTCCGCAGTCTCGCTCATAACACAAACTTCCAAGCGCACGGCTTCTATGATTACGGCAATCGCGCAGATTCCCTCCACCTCGACAGAGTCACGTATACCTTGCGTATCTCGCCCACCGGAGCGATAACGGGCTCTAGTCAAGACACCTGCGGCCCAGCATCCATAGAGGGAACGGTCGATTGGGAGACACACGCTGTCACCTTTACAAAAGCCTACGGCTTCAGCAATTTATGGGCGTCGTGGACATATACCGGCACGATCAGTCAAGATGGGATGCATATATCGGGCTCCTGGGGTAGAGGGTTGACGGGGCAAGGTGGAAGATACGCGGTCTGGCTGGTGAGCGAGAAGACGGACAACAAGAGAAAAGAGTTGGAAATACTGCTATCGATGCATGATGAAGCTATGGCTGTTCCATAATGGCTGCTGATGCAAAAGCAGATCAGGCACCAGCCAACTTCGTCTCTGTCGGGAAGGATCGCACTAGGAATTACCTTCCGGTCTCAAATCTCAAGAATTCTTATCGTATGGATGCTCCACGCTTTCTTGCATATACCCCTAATACATGTGCTTTTACTACCCCAAATGCTCTCGCGCGCATTCCTCGCTTTGATTCTGCCATGCGCTTCGGTCAGTCTCAACGGTACTCCGTGCTCAGATTGGGGCTGCAAAGAGAAGCCATTCGCGAAACCCGAACTGAACGAGACAACCGGTTGCCGGAGAGACTTTGCTGGTAAGGCGGTGACGCAGGACGTTGCCGTTCCAGATCATAACACGTCTACACGGCAGAGGGTACGACTCTACTAATCAACAGACTGTTTTGCGACCTGCGGCAGCGGGCACTTGATTGCTCAAATGTACAACGGCGGTCGCGTGCTCAGCCATAGCCTGCAAGATGCGCCTATCATGCAGTCTCTCGAATTGGTCGAGGTGGACGAGGACGGCAAGTATCCTCCGCACGGGTGCTGCGGTTTCCTCCGTGGCGATGCTCAATTCTTCCGCGGAAAGACGTGGAAGTGGCAGCAAGTCGGGGTAGACCACGCTCGAGACCCCGTCTTTCGAGAAGTCCCCATCGAGGCATGGGATGATGCAGTGCACCTTCAATCCACTTCCGATAAGTATGTGAGACATGGGACTGTGGATTGTGTGGAAACGATAAAGTGGTGGCAGTACGGACAGGGAGGCTGGGTGGGTGTTCCTCTTGAGAGTTGGAATGAGCAAGTGTATATTCAGAACAAAGAGCCATACGTTTTGGATCCGCCCAAGTGGCTAGAAGGGTTGGAGGAAGAGGAGATGGGTAGATTGGCGCGTAACCGGCAACGCATGCTGGAGCGCAAGCAAGCGTAGGAAGAGTCATGAAGAATTTGCGAGATAATATGCGTGCCATCAACTCGAGCAACATTGGTCAAGTGCTCAAGAGCCTTAACGCCTTGAAAGATCTACTAGCACCACCCATCATCATTACCAGGCCCTTGATATTTGCATTGCCTGGCCACTTACTAGCTCGTGTGACCACGAATTAGTTCGTCCAAGATTTCGATCAGGCTCTGGGTAAGCAGCCAACCTTATGGAAGTTCTATGGTCTCGCCATATGCTGCGTATAACCTCAGACAGGCCATTGATTTCGTTGGTCGTCTAACAGCCTTGAATATGCATTTCTAGCGGCGACATGCAATTTGATACATACTATATAATCACTATGAATGGCGTCGCTCTCATCGAATCATCCAATGATATCGAATTCAATGGCACTTTGGCGGAGTGGTTAACGCGTCAGCCTGCTAAGCTGATCTCCTCGGAGGCGTGTGTTCGAATCACACAGGTGTCGCATGAAGTATGTTTGTTGCTTTTTGTCCGCTTGGACACGGTCATTTTTCGTCCAGTACCAGCGTACCCAGGGCAACAACCCCGAGTAGATCTAGCCAATTGACACGCTGAATGCATTCAAGAGCACCTTGTAGACGTCTCCAATGGAGGAATAGGTCTGTACAACATCCTTGTGGCTCTTGCTGGCCCTTGAGTGATTAATCGCGATCAATTCGATATTATTGGGTACCATCCCCAGGATTGTTTATAATAGCTAATTAACGTTTTACACGCTGCCTTGGTCTATCAACCATTCGCCGGATCGAATTTTGCCATCGCTTGGCCGTGAAGAGAGACGGGGAATCGGTCGCAGTTCATGGCAATGGTCACGTGACAGTCGCTCAGCTCCACAGCCGCGATTGCCTCCAAACGATATCAAGAGGGCAATCTCTTGTATCTTTGCTTAACGATATACTTACTGCCTTCGGAGTGGAATTATACTAACATCTTGTACAATGATGCCTGTCACTCTCGCTTAAGAGCAGCATCGGCGACTGACCAAAACCGATCCCCGCTTGATCCTTCGCCTCCTTTCCATCTACCTGCCAAACACACCTGCCACCTCTACATCCATACAAGTCTTCAAGAGAGATCAATATGTCACACAGCCATGACAGTGTCCGGTGAGGCAGGGTCTACTCCTGCGCCGAATGGTGCGCCCGCAAAAAGGAAAAGGGTCGTAGCCTCCAAACCAACGCGGAATGGCTGCAAGACTTGCAGGTGTGTTCTCTTTTGTACTTGTCTTGGGATTCCTCTTCCACTGAGATACTCAAATGCATGGTGAAAGATCTCCGTCGCCTTGCTGTGACTTCCCTCAGATTTGGAAGTATCTTCAGCCTATCTCAACCACGAAATCAATAAAACCCGACTACGATAGAGCAGGTTTGACACGTAGACAGGGCCAGACGTGTCAAATGTGACGAGACTCGTCCACAATGTGTGAAATGTACTGCCTCTGGCCGTAAATGCGAAGGCTATTCCACATTGTCTCCAGGACGTACAGCAACCTCACGTCCGCTTCTGCCCGCTGCGTCGAGAAGTCCTTCAACAAGCGGCGACGATATTTCGTCGCTCGTCTGCATCTCACGATCATCTACTTCTTCGCGAGCTCTGACACCGGTGTCTCCGCCTTTTACCTTGACATTCACGATCACCGACACGGAGCGCTATGCTTTCGATTTCTTTCGCCTGCGAATGGCTGGTCCGATTGAGATCATGTCTCCGTCAAAAGGCTGGGTTCAGCAAGCGCTCCAGATGAGTTCCGGATCTAAGGCGATCTTCCATGGAATAGCTGCTCTCAGCAGTGCGAATCTGGCGATATCGAGCATCCACCATGTCACTTTCGCGGCCTTGCACAAGCCAGAAAGGTACACGGACGCCTTAGATCAGTATAGCAAGACTATCGCTGCTCTCCACCGTCAAATACAGAGCTTCATGGAAGGTCATGCATCGTTAGAGCCTGTTCTACTAACATGCTTGCTACTCATGTGCTACGAGCTTCACGCACAGCGCTCTAGCATGGCGCTGAAACATCATGCCATGGGTCGCAGCATTGCGAAGAAGTATCTGTGCGATCGAAAACATGAGACCGCATCTCTGTCAACTTCTTCAGATCCCTTGCAGATGTTGGCTGATACGTTCGATAAGATGAGTGTCAACTCGCTCTACCCAGAGGATGATTGGATGCCGAATGCCCATCCTACCAATCAATCGCCCCTTCCAGCACCGCACCCGGCCCACGAAATGTCGCTTTCGCGTGCACGTAATGAGCTCGATCAGCTCATCGACACCGGAACCACATTACTTAGCAAGCTGTACCAATTCACCGAGCGAGAGGTCAATGCAGTGTACGGTGGCACACTTGATCTGGCGACTCACTATGCTCTCACTAGCTGTTTGAGCAGATCAGTGCGACTCCCAGTCAACGACACAATTCTCCGCGACATACGTTCTCTACTACAAGCCCAATCGCGTTGGAGATCTAACTATCCCATGCTTGATGGATCCGACTCAGAAGCAAACCGCGCCCTCATGTTGCTCCACATACGCCAGTGGATGTCTTCGTTCGCCCTCACAACCTGCAGAGACACTAGAGAAGTGTGCACAGATCTCCATGAAAACGACTTCATTCGCGTCATGGATCTAGCCGAGCTATACTTGCGGCCTTCAGCACATGAGCCCCGTCCAATCCGTCCGCGCAGTCCGTTCGGTAACGGCCAAGACGATGACTTCAAGTTTGACGAAGGCATAAACCAAGCAATGGACCTCGTCAGTCTCAAGAGCCGCACATCCACAACTCGACATCGAGCGATCGAAATTTTGGCGAATGCTTACCGGCGTGAGGGGCTCGGATCTAGTACCATCACAGCCCAGATCGGCGTTGCTATCATCCGGGTCGAGGAGGACCTGGCGAAAGCTATGACTTCCACGCCACAGAGCGACTTGCAGAGCCACCAAGTACCTGAACAGGCCCGTTTTGCCGATATCGCGCGTGCTGCGGGCTCAGAAGATGTGCAGCGTCCCACGTGCCGCATTGTGTGTGCGAGATATTTGCATGAGTCTACCGGCGAGGTCGAGATCGTGGAGTACCTCAGCAAAGGTCCTTGC
Source organism: Cladosporium austrohemisphaericum (assembly GCA_022813715.1). Lineage (NCBI taxonomy): Eukaryota > Fungi > Ascomycota > Dothideomycetes > Cladosporiales > Cladosporiaceae > Cladosporium > Cladosporium austrohemisphaericum. The sequence goes on from JAKLLY010000033.1 coordinate 198,055, forward strand.
TATCCATACAGCAAGTGCGCTGGGAAATGCCGGACAGGATTCAACTTCGAGCTCAGCAAAGAGAAAGCTCGGTATAGTCTGCGTGGGAGGCCCTGAACATCCATTGAGTAATATCTCTTCGGCGAAATACGAGACACATTGCACCATTGATTACATAGTGCCATTGAGCTACCTACTTCTGAACCACCCCGACCCTCGACATCTCATCACTCAGATCCATTGATCTGGTACACCAACTTGTACCCACTGACCTTACCCTCCCTCATGGTCTGCAACCCATTCAACACACCCTCAAGTCCAGCACCACCCAAATTCACCTTGGGCGGATGAGTCACCAGCTTCCCTTCACCAAGAAGCTTGACAGCAATGTCCCAGAACTCCGCCGCCCTCTGGTAGTCCTCTGGAATGGCTGGCACATCGTGCCCGAACATGGTGTAAGGCTCACCCATGGCGGTGTAAGCGGCCATGCCCTAAGTGCACACATGGGGTCAGTAACGAATTCGTCACCGTGGAGAGCGACAATGCGTTTCACAAGCTGTATGAGGAATAGAAGACTTACAACATTCTCCACGCCCGCACGTGGGTTCTTTTCCTTCACGGGCAGCAGGGATGAGATCTTTCCGCCTTCGGAGGAGAGCGCTGCGGCGCAGATTTCAGCGGAGGAGCCTTCGGCGACACAGTCGTAGGCTATTTTGACGCTGTCGTTGGTGTGCTCATTGATCTTTTTGCTGCAGGACGGGTCGTTGTAGTCAAATGCTACTTCGGCGCCGAGAGACTTGACGAACTGGGAGAAAAGGGATGAGCTATCGGTATGAAGCTGTTGGAACTGAAAAGGATGACTTACATCGAAGTTGCGGGGGCTGCAGGTCGTGACGACCTTGTAGCCGGACCTTGATATATTGTCAGCAAATGATTGAGAATCAGTACTGGCAGAACACTTACAAAGTCGCGCACTGAATCGCAAAAGCGCCCATCGCCGTGCTTCCACCGTAGATGAGGACCCACTCCCCAGACTTCCCTTTCTGGGTTCCAGGATACGGCATGCCCAAGTCCCGGTACAAGCCCTGCCCAATTGTAACAATCGCCACACCGATAGTGGCAGCTTGTTCATCTGAAAGGCTGTCCGGGATCTTCGCGCTAACACCCTCTTTCACAAGACAGTACTCGCCGAAGGTTCCATCCTCATGCTGCGTCAGCTTGGAGCCATGGCAAACACCCGCGATGCGGTCGCCCTCCTTATAGCCTTTGGAGACTTTGTCACCCACGGCGACGACGGTGCCGCTGAAATCGCACCCGACGGTGGCGCCGACGTGGCCAAAGAAGTCGATATGTTTCCTAGAGATAGTGATGAGCTTAAGTCACGGTAGAACGTGGATGGATCTCGTCTCATACCAGTCGGTAGGATTGATAGCAACGTATTTCACCTTGACCAGAACCCACTCGTCTCGGAGAGCAGGCACAGGAGCGGTTTGGATCTCCGCCTTGCCGGCAGAGACAGTCTTGATAGCTTGCATAGTTTCGGGTGCCATGGTGGACGGTAGAAAACGCTTGGATCAACTAATGCGAAAGCGCAGAAGGTAGCAGCCAAGCTCAGCTCTTTATATGCTCGCTCGCATTGACACGGAGGAGCTGAACATGCAAGTAAGCGCCCTCAAACGAAGGATTGCAGCTTCAGCTCGCCATATTAAAGCGAGGCCGCATCTGATCGGCTCCTCGGTGATTGAACACCATCCGCACGACATTAGCCTGCGCTCAAATCACTTGACATAACGTGGTGGCCGGCTCGTGAAGGCCCTTCTGCTTGGAAATCAGGATGCCGAGGGTCAGTGAAGGGTGAGATGACGATGTCACGGTCAGCCTCAACCTAGCTCCGAGGTTTGGTTGCTGTGGCACCAATAGTATCGAAGTGCGGCATCATCCATATTGCTGATTTCGTTTGATGATACTTGTATGTCTATTGTGAATCTGTCCACTTGAGAAGGAATCATAGCTCAAAGGTTTCTGTGATGGGTTAGGGTTGGGGTTGTCGCCCTCTTTTGGTCCGCTTCTAGTATGTCGCTGGCAGAGAACGAAAGCATGTGTAATCATACGTTTCTGTTTCTATGATAAGACGAAAGTGCAGCTGTCGAGCATCTCAGAGATCTTTGTTCCTAAGATTAGAAAGGAGTCTTCTAGTAACACGTACGGACTAGTGGAAGATCAACTGCACTTTTGCGAAGGCTCTTATCCTTAGACGTGCGTGTTGATCGATGTGAGGTATACATACGTACACGACAGTGCTTTGTGGGCTTCGGAGCATATTGATACACACTGGATTATTGATCTTGGTGAACAGCATGGGGCAAAGATGGGAAGGTTTGAGCAAATTGCTGGTGAGTTCAAGAAACTACATTGCCGAGCCAAGGCCTTTGGCTTGTTTGTTCTAGGGATTTGAACTACAATAATGCTCCTTGCTGTTCTTATTTCAAGAGGTAAAGAACACAACCATGAACCCAAGCCAACTCGCCACCACACCCACAGCTGAGTAAGAGCTGATGAACATGAGCGGCAAGAACTCGTAGCGCGTGCCGAACAGCAGCGAGTGCCCAAGCGAGCAGTAGGCAATGAGCGGGATGGCGATGGCGATGTAGAGCAAAGAGAAGCGGTCGAAGAGGAAGTAACGCGGGTTCGGCGAGCTGTTGAGATCGTCAGATAAGAATGCACGTTTCGCGGTTAAGATGGTAGTGGGATAGACTTACGCCGGTGCCAGTCGGTCAAATGCAAGCAGGAAGGCCATAAGCCATGCGACGGTGTACGCTACCTTTACAGGGAATTCGGACACGGTGAAGAGAAGAGGGAACAAGCTGACGTGGCCTGCGACGGCGAGTGGGCGGAAAGCGCCTAGGTGACGGCGATCTTTGAGGGCGATTAAGCTGAAGGGAATGATGACGAGGAGGATTGCTTTCTCGTGGACGTGCCAACCGAACAGGAAAGAGGCGTAGGCGCAGAGGGTGGTTGTTGCGACGAAGGCGGACCAGCTTGGGCGGAGGAAGAGCTTGATAAGCGCGGGCTGTGGAGGTTAGAAAGAGACGAGACCGGACGGGCTTGGAGAAGACTCACGATTTGCGCGGCAAGGGTCAAGATAAATGTTGCACGCGGAGTGATGTTGGGAAGTACAGCGAAGGAGGTGTCGCCGACAAGACCTCGCGTGACGCTTTGCACGGCGGATGCGTCTACAGGGAGCTTGAGGTATGGCGCGGCTGGAAGTGCTGTTAGTGAAGATTCGTAGCGGATGCGCAAGACAAGCCATACCGTATATCAGTACGCGATCTGTGAAGGAGTACATTGCCCAAATGTTCGGCGCCCAGTAAGCATGACAAAGACCTCTTGAGAAGGGGAATAGTCGCTCAAGAACTTGCGGGATCTGCTCGTAGTACAAAAACGGCCCGAAGGCGAGGCCGGCGACGATGGCGATGCTCAGTCCAAGTTTGATGCAGTTGAAAAATTGGATGTCGACGATAGAGCGAGGTCCCAGGCAGTACGTCCGAAGGAGGAAAACGAAGTAGGCAGGGGCCAAGTAGAGATAGATATGCTTGAAGCATAGCAGGGCGGCAAAGACAATACCGCTTGCCAAGAGGCCAGACTTTTTCCTAGCAAGGACTAACGACAGAATGAGAACGCCGTAGAGGAAGCCGTTGTACTGGAAGTGGATATGGTCAATGATGAGGAGGCCGGGAGAGAGCAAGATGGACAGTGCTGCAGCGTGAGACTGCTTCTTAGATCCAGAATCAGACGACTTGATATAGCTGTGAAGTATCAGTACCTTGTTAGGACTAATGGCATGTTGTTCAGCATACAGGTGAAGGGCATAGACCAAGACCAGCTCGGTCAACAGGACCGTTGCTCTCTGGTAGTGGACAGTCTGCCAGCTGTCATAGTTCAGGTTGCTGACTTGTAACATAGCAGCATCGGCATAACGAGCACCTTGTGACAGCACCCACTCGAAGTACGCAAAGAAGGGCGGGTAGTCGAGTGTCCATTCCGAGGTTTTCTGCAATGAAGTGTAAGTGGCGGTGTCGATGGAGATCTTTGCAGCCAAACGTACCTCGTAATACCATTCCTTCAGCGGGAGAGACTCGGTGATGGCAAGCCAGTTTCTATGGACCTCGAAGTCGGTCGACTTGCTGTTATGTTGTCAGACGCTATACCGTGGTCAAATTGGTTGGTCAATGGCTTACTATGAAGGCCACAGGAGCACTTTCAGAGCGGTGGCTATCGCAGCACACTGCGAGAGAGTTGGATAGTGTTCGGCCATTGCAGCATTGCGGTCCGCTCGAAGATGCTACCGTCAACCCGGGGAATGAATAGCTATCTTCACTTCACTTCCAGGGCCAATGTCGTGGTCGATATACGTGTCCCCGTGACTTCGCGTGTCCTCGATCCCTGATCTGCGCGGACGACGGGCCGAGTCTCGGCTCGCGACTGACTGAGTCAGCGACAAGAAACGTCAAGAAGCCGACTCTTCTTGTCCAGCATGGCAAACAACGAGCACCACTGGCGGCCCTGCTAGAAAAGACGCAGCTTGTCTGACAGCCATGTTGCTCTTCTTGTCAACAACATGTTGCCCATCTTCAACAGACCACAGCGCATCTCATGCAGATCTTTCCATACGCGTAACGCCTCCTATCCTTTTCCCTGACACCCTGACCCTGACGCACGACTACGGGTCACGCTAGCATCGCAGTCTGTGCAAACCGTAATCGCATACTCCAGCATCATGCTGTCTCTCTCCAACTGCAGTCGCAGGCAAGTATTGCTATCACTTCTCTCCTGCGTTGCAGACATCACTCTCTTTACCTCTGCAATGTACCTTGTTGTCGACTCTCCTTGACTTTTCTTTGCACCGACGACATGATATCTCTGTCTCCATTTGCTCGCCGTTGGGTCTTTCTTTGCGTATTTATCTTTGCATCTTTATCATTATATCTCAGCTTCAACGCCCCACCAGAGTCGGACATAGACCGCTTGACTCATCCTCACTTCCTCAGACCATCTTTCAAGTGGAAGAATCAACCCATCCGGTTCCCTGTCGCGGACTTTACTCCTCTACCTTCTGGACCGATTGCCGACATACCAAAGGTTCAACATACTTTCGAGAAAGAGTCGGAGAATGATAAGGCTGAAAGAGAGCAGCGCTTGGCTGCGGTGAAGGAGGCATTCTTGCATTCGTGGGAGGGTTACAAAACCAACGCGTGGAAGCAGGATGAGGTCACGCCATTGACTGGCAAGCACAAGAATGGTTTTGGAGGATGGGGCGCAACCTTGGTGGATTCTTTGGATACTCTTTGGATTATGGGCTTGGAGAAGGAGTTCAAGGAAGCTGTCAAAGCATTGAAGGGAATGCATTTCACCACCATGCCATTGAGGCAAGTCAACGTTTTCGAAACAACTATTCGTTATCTGGGCGGGCTGATGAGCGCGTATGATCTTTCTGGACACAAGTATCCTGTATTGTTGGAGAAAGCCACTGAGCTGGGAGAGATGCTGTACGGAGCCTTCGATACGCCGAACAGGATGCCAATCACGCGATGGGATTGGAGAAAGGGCGCACTGGGCAATCACCAAGAGGCAGACGCACGTTGCTTGGTGGCAGAAGTAGGGTCTCTGAGCATGGAGCTCACTCGTTTGTCGCAACTCACTGGTAATCCTAAATGGTACGACGCCGTCGCTCGCATCACAAAGATCTTCGAGCAAAGCCAAAGTCAAACCAAGATTCCGGGTCTCTGGCCAGTTTACGTCGATATGAAAAGCCACGACCTCGGCACCGATGGCACATTCACCCTCGGCGGCATGGCCGACTCGGTATACGAGTACCTCCCTAAACAGCACCTAATGCTTGGCGGCCGAACAGACCAATACCGCGACATGTACAACTTGGCCCTTGCCAAAGCGAAAGAAACCCTCTTCTTCCGCGTCCTCAACCGAGAAGACAAAGAGATACTGGTCCCAGGCACCGTCCACTACCGCTCCAAGAGAAGAGGCATGGACCGCAACACCCAAGGCCAGCATCTCACCTGCTTCGCCGGTGGCATGGTAGCCCTCGGCTCTCGAATCTTCAACCAGCCTGAAGAAATGGAAACCGCGCGCCAGCTCGTCGAAGGCTGCCTCTGGTCTTACGAAAGCATGCCCACCGGCATTGGCCCAGAGACTTTCCACCCAGCCACGTGCAACGCGACGGTAAAAGGGGACTGCACCTGGAGTGAAGAACGCTGGCACAAAGCTGTCCTCTCGCACACCAACTCCCTCGGCGATGTCAAGGACCTTTCCGAGCGCGCACAAATCGTCATCGAATCCCGCCGTCTGGCGCCGGGTTTCGTCTCTGTCGACGATACGCGCTACTTGCTGCGTCCTGAGGCGATCGAATCCGTCTTTGTGCTCTATCGCATCACAGGCGACAAGAGCTTGCAAGACCGCGCGTGGAAGATGTTCACTTCTATCGTCGCGGCGTCGAAGACGGAGATTGCGTTCGCGAGTATTAACGACGTTACGGCTGACCCAGTGAAGCTTTTCGATAGCATGGAGAGCTTTTGGACTGCCGAGACGCTGAAATACTTTTATCTTATCTTTTCGGAGCCGGACGTAGTCAGTCTAGATGATTATGTTTTGTGAGTACTTGCCTAACAGATCTCGACGTATGACCATGCTGACCCGATGGATGCAGAAACACGGAGGCCCACCCTTTCCTCAGGCCGAAAAAGTAGGGGTAAGGCGGCGTGCCGGCGGCGTTTTCTTTCGAGCTTATGACAACACGGATATAGACTGGACGGTTGTACAAATACATGCGCTTAGTTTCCGGCTGTACTCCGTTTCTCGCTCTTCCTTCAAGTCATTGACTAGCAGCTGGGCTTACAACCAGCTGCCCTGCCCTGGTTCATGCGCTGGCTTTTAAAAGGGTCCCTACTTATTATTGGAACATCTTTGGCCAGCCTCTAAGGATTTGTAAAGCCTTGTCTGATCACTAGCAGACCTGGATACTGATTTGACACACCACCTGACTTTGTGCGCAACAATGTCCTTGAATTGCGACATCCATGGCGACTGCAGTTCGAACAAGATGCTTAAATGATGGCTCTTGTCCCTACTGTCTCAGCTGTACCGATAGCAGCTTAGGCCCGTTTTCGTCAGGTGGCTCTCATTGCAACGAGGCTGTGTTTATTCTAAGTTTCATCTGCTTGTGCGCAATATCGGTCAGACTCCACGTGCAGCCCTTACTACTGGTCCAGTAATTCTGGTCCTCAACCAAACATTCAGCTTATCGGACGCCTAAAACCTGACTCTTGGTGAATTGTCTTCTCATCACTCTGCTTTCCCTGCCCAATCCATTACTCAAATCTAGACATCCTTTCTAGTATTTTGTTATGGGAGTTCCAGAGCATTTTCGCACTGCCATACACCACTTCCTGTGGCAACTTTTCCGCCTCGTGGTAAAGCTCTTCATCTCGAAACATCAAAGCGAGGGTAGCCATGCTGGTCAGCGTATTTGGATACTCCGGCTCTCAGTACCTGCATCCTCATCTGTAGAACCTTCGCCCATAGCTCCTCAGCCTCCCAGCCGCCGCAGGGTTCTTCTCCCACTTGCAGATTGCAGATTGTGTTTGACTGTTAGGATAACATCGTCAACATGCGCAATGACTTCGCTGTACCTCAAATTGCCGCCTTCGGCGAGGTCGACAACATCGTCGTCGTGACGGGCTAAATCAAGCAAAAGCTTTTTGGAGACATAGTGGCAGAATGTGCAGACCTGCATCACCAGGACGTACACTATGGAGAGTGTCGCAATGAGGATCTCGACGGCCTTCCCAATCAGAGGCGTGTTCCAAAAGGGCATGACCAACCATTGATGGACGGAGCATGTATCACGTGAGGCAGTCAAGCCGTTCAACCCAGCCCAGAGCCTCCAATGTGCCTCTAGACTGTTCAATCCGCATCGTTCGAGAGCTCTGGCCGTTGAAATCATAATCGAAGGTTGCGAGAAATCCACCCGTAGCGCGTTGACAAGCGCATTGTTGAAGGCGGTCAACTGCCAGGACGGATCTTCCTCAAGCAGAATGCTCATCGTGTCATTGCGCAAGCGTGCAAACACCTCCGTCGCTCCGGCGCGTAATGGTTCATTCGGAGCTGCTGCCAAAATGGTGATGAGGCCTTCAACAAGGACATATAGGTATAAGTCAGTCACAGGTAAGTCGTACTGCGGCTCGACCGTCGTGGCAGCTAAGCCTATCAACCCGTATATTTTGTCCCGGTCAACTGTGGACTGCTGGTGCTCAAAGGTTATCAGTAGCTTATGCAGTGGCCTCGGAACGTCCATCAGCGGATGGAGTTGCCCGCGCTGCCGAAACAAGAGAAGTGATATGGCTCTACGCATTGAGCCGCCATCGTCGTATGCATTGACACCTTGACTTTCTACCTTGCTCATTGTCGGTCCGATGTCTGGATCTGAGCGCATACGACTTGTGAAATTGTCGACATCCACCATGAACTTTCCACACATCAGGAGAACACGTTTCGCCAGCAGCAGCTCTTGAACAATCCACAGTCTGCTCCAGTACGATGCCTCTATCATGTGTAACAAGACCGACTCCAGCATTCTGGCGCCAAATACACTGTTCCCTGCCACCAAGATCTCATGTTCCCTGCCGAGCACAGTCGGCACCAGGTCGCTGAAGGCATAGTCGTACGGTCCCATTCTTTGGAACCATTCTTCCTCGGCAGTACTGCCTTGATCAGGCCATTCTGCAGGCCAGGTCATATCCTTGGTTTCCAAAGGCTCTTCCCCCAGCCAAGCTATTACTTCGACTGCGCCAAAGTAGATATCTCCCATGAGACCGACTTGATGCGAGCATTCGGCAGAGTCGTTCTGATTGATACAAACAGCATCAATGAAGATAGGGTGGCACACTTTGCCTTGCAAGTTCTGCAGGAAGCTGCGCAGATTCGGCCGTATCCTGAAAGGCTGACCATTGACGGAAATGATTTCAGTCGCCTTTTCTTCGCCCCATTGATAAGACAAGGCGATGTATGGTATGGTGTCCTCAAGAGATATAACCTCTAACCTGTATTGCAGCAGACTGGATGGACTGAAGTTTGAGACAGATACCAGACGGATTTGGCGTCCAGTGGTTTGGAGATGTGGATAGTGAAAGTCGGCATTGTCTTGCCGGGAGCGCAATGAAGCCTCTTGAAGTTGTACGCCCACATTTGCCTCGTCGGTCGGGTTGGTTTCCATTGGTGCGTGAACAAACCGCTTAGAGACAAGTCAGTTGATCTTGCGAAGAAGTGCTTCTGCCTAGCCAACGTTGCTAAGATCCTCAGCTTGTGGAGACTCCTGCATGGCGGGTTGTTGTCAGGTTGTTGTCAGCCCCCAGCCCCTTGCCACGGGAAGCCTGCGTGAGCGCCCTGCCAAGTGCTTCGGCGACACGTGATAATTCGGGGTCAATACATCACACAGACGCGCTACCAGGCAGAAGCTGTGGCCCAGGTGTTCTACACGCATAATCTCCTACTGTAGCTGACCCTCACATTGTACGTGCTTGGTGAGAGATCATTGACAGGACGGCGTCGGAACGTGCTGCTGTATATGGAAGTGGGAGCCTTGTGTCCAAGCTTCAGACCACAGCGGCCTGGAACACTGCTTTATTGGACGTAACGCGCTCATCTTACATCACGAGGGACTCGCATCTCATGTTCACTAAATACTAAAGGAGAGCCGAAGAACGTTCGTCCCTTCTTTCTGTCATCTCCATGGATATAATTCCTGCCGAAAGCTTAACGTTGCTTGGCAAAGGCTTGCGTACGCGGACGTCGGCTGAGGCTGAGGATGCGGCATTTACACAACACCTCAAGATTGGACTTCGACTCCTCACCTTCGAGGTTGTGTGGTAATAAGCCTAGGTATCAGAGGCACCTACACACCAGCCGCCTTGTTCCCGCTTACATTGTCACGCACATAATGCATTCGTCTCGCCGCTTCTGCCACTGGCTACCAACAATGTGCCCAGCCTGTCCTTACCGGCTCATTGAACCTTAACGTAACATCCAAACATGGACAGGTACACGCAATCACCGTCGTGGCTTATTCCAGCCTCGGTGCTCTTACCAGACCCTTCCTCCAAACGCTAAAGACCATGGCACAGGTAAGAACCGCCAATGCTTTGACTCTGGAGGCGGCTTAGTCGATACGAGCACCGCCCAAGGCGCTGAACACGGGGTCAGTCTTGCAAAGCTGGAAGAGCCCACAACAACCATGAGGCTCAGTTTGACTTTGGATGCCGCCATGCGGCGTCGTATATGCCGCAAATCAATACTCAGGAGCTTTATATGGTGTTGGTTTCACCCCGTGTCGCTGTTGACAGATGGGCATAACACCGCGCGTCCGTCGCTTCTCTCGGAAAGTACGATTGCTGGACATATACTCACCTCTCTTTCATTCAAAACTATTTCTACTGGCAATCTTGGTCCCGCCTCACCGCAAAACGAGACGCAGAGCGCTTGATCCGAGATGTCCCACACGCAAGATCCTCGAATAATTACAGGGACTCTACCGTTTAATGAAGTTCCTGCAGCTCCTCAGTCGGTTACAACACTTCCTCAACTTTTCCAACATCAAGCCGAAACACAGCCCGACAGCATCGCCTTTTCGTTACGTACCGATGGAAGATTGACGACGGTCACATACAAGGCAGCCAATGTCATCGCCCAGTCTCTTGCTGTCCGCATTCGGGAGCAGATCCAGCCCTCAAGTGAGGACCGAGCACCGGTCATCGCCGTGTGGTTGGAGAAAGGACTTGATCTTGTTCTGAGCATTCTTGCCGTCACATATTCCGGTGCAACCTGGCTTCCTCTCGACCCTGATGTACCCGTTGAGCGCGCGTCTGTCTGTATCGTCAACGCATCGGTCACTTTGGTCATCTGTGACGACGCTCACGTGGACCAGGTGCGCCAGCTCCAGGCGGAGGTCAATCCGGAGTTGACGACCGCCGGCAAACCGCCTGTGAAGTCACGCTCGTTTGCTGAGCTATCCAACACACAGGCGGGAAACGGGATCTGGGCGCCAGACCTTCAGCAACATGCATTGAGATCTCGGCCAGATCATGCTGCCTATCTCATATACACCTCAGGAACCACTGGCACACCGAAGGGCATTGCCATCTCGCAGTCCGCTGCCCTTGCTTTCTCTCTCAGCGAGAGGGAGATCCTCCACATCTCTCCGGACGATGTTGTCTGGAATGGGTTCAGTCCAGCATTCGACATGTTCATCGAAGAAATGTGGACGACTATCGCCGGTGGAGGCCACCTTGCTGTGGGCACCCGCCAAGAGTGCAGAGATGTACCTGGGTTGCCAGCCATTTGGAATAGTCGTGGTGTGACCATAGTCCACGCGGTGCCAACTCTGATCGGTATTATGGACATCGCACAGTCGACCAACAATACTTCACTCCTTCCTTTGTGTGTCCGACTCATCAACCTCGGAGGGGAGGCCTGCCCGCCAGCCCTCGTAGACCGCCTGGCGAGGCCCGGTCTTCGCATACTCAATACCTATGGTCCCACTGAGACGACTGTCACAGCCACATGGGATGAGCTCCGCCCTGGCATCCCTGTTACGATCGGAAAACCTTTGCCCGGATATCACGCTTCTCTCTTACCTATCGCCGAAGACGGGATACCTGAAAGCTTGGATCCTCTTCCACTGTGTGAAGGCGTGGAGGGAGAGCTTGCAATCGGAGGTCCATGTGTCGGAATAGGCTATGTTGGTCGCCCAGAATTGACGTCACAGAAGTTCATACCGCACCCAATCTTGAGGACCGAAGGCGAGCGACTGTACCGGACCGGCGACCGAGTCCGTTTACAAGCCGATGGCAAGATCCTGTTCCTAGGTCGCATCGACACTCAGGTCAAGCACCGAGGCTTTCGAATCGAACTCGGCGAGATCGAATCTCGAATCTACGGCTGCGCAGATGTCCAGGCGGCAGCAGTCATCCTGGCAAATCCCGAGTCCTCTGCAGCGAGGCTGGAAGCCTTCGTTGTGGTGGGACCTGAATCGTCTCGCGATGCCGCGACGATCTCACAGCTGGCTTTCCAGTCTTTACCAGCTTACATGCGACCGGAAGAGATTTTCTTCCTGAACGCCGACGAGATGCCACGCCTTCCGAGCGGAAAGATCAACGGAAAAGCGTTACACGACGTTTCCACCCGGAAAGCTGCAGAGAGAGCAAAGTCTCGCCCAAGAAAACCAGAGATCACGAGCTCCGTGACCACAGCGGATTCTGGCAGCCCACTAGGGATGCTCACGACTGCTTTAGAATCCATGTTCCCGCAGGCCGGCATCATCTCACCCGAGACTGACATTTTCACTGAGCTTGGCTGTCACTCTCTGACCGCAGCCAAATTGGTATCTCAATTGCGCCAGATGAAGTCGGATGCCGACAAATCGATTCCCTTTGCATCTATTGGTCTCGCAGACATCTACGAAGGGCGAACGATCGCCGCCGTCGCATCCCGCTTTACCGTCTCAAAACGGGACAAGCTTGGCAGCAAGATCGAGGCCGAAGATACGGAGGACTCAGAGGACACGGACGGATCAGGCCCTTGGACGGGTGATTACTTGCCTGTGTCCCAAATGAAGTTCGTTCTTTGCGGGCTAGCTCAGATCATCCCACTGCTGTTCATGTTCTTGGAGAGCTCTGTAGTGATACTGGTCCCCTATCTGGTGTTCGACTTCCACGCTCTCAACGGGCGGATCGGCTGGGCAGTTCTGGCCGCTTACGGCGTCTTCGTGGTGATTCCGCCAATTCTCACTGCCTTGGCCATCGCATCAAAGTGGCTCTTGCTTGGAGAGGTCCAACCCGGAGAGTACCCTCTCTATGGAACGTACTATTTCCGCTGGTGGCTGGCAGAGCGCTTCGCAGCTCTTGTCAACGTCAAGCTCATCGCCGACTCGGCGTTGTATCCAATCTTTCTGCGAGCAATGGGCGCGAAAGTGGGGAAGTCCTGTCACATCGGTACCATGGCTGTCGGAGCATGCGCAGACCTGGTCGAAATCGGTAACGACGTTGTCATTGGCGCGGATGTCATTTTGGCAGTCAGTCTGATTGAACGAGGAAGACTGATCTTGAAAAGAGTGACAATCGGCGACGGTGCAGTTGTGGGATCGCACTCTGTCATCGAAGGCGGCGCATCTATGGATGAAGGATCAGAGCTTGCTGCTCTTTCTCTCGCACCAGATGGTATGACAATCCCTGAGTACCAACGGTTCCACGGCTCACCGGCACGATTCGAACGGCAGATTCTAGATGACCAGGATGCTGGAGTACAAGCTAGCCGACCATCGAAGGCTCGCGCAACTGCTATGCTCCTGGGTAGCATGACGATCTCCGGACTGGTTTTGCCTCTCCTGTACTTTATTCCGCAGATCCCTGGCTTGATGCTGTTCGATGTGCTCGACATCCGGACAATAAGTGGATGGGATCAAGTTGCAATACTGTCAGTACCCATTGCGCTTGCTTACCAGGTCCTGGTATTTACCCAATTACTGGTGTTCCGCTACATTTTCCTCGGCAAACTCAAGGAAGGCAAATTCAGTATATACAGCTTCTGGTTCCTCCGTAAGTGGTTTATCGATCGGCTTATGGATCTTGCTTTGGATGTGCTCCACCCAGTCTTTGCTAGTCTATACATCGTCCCTTTCCTCAGACTGCTTGGTGTCAAGATCGGCAAAAGAGCTGAAGTTTCTACGGCGCGAAGCCTCCAGTTTGAGCTTCTTGATATTGGCGAAGAAAGCTTTGTCGCGGATGCTGTCATGACGGGCGACACGCAGGTTCGAAGGAACGAGCTCACTCTCAAGAAGACAAAGATCGAGCCTCGAGCCTTTGCAGGCAATGCCTCTGTTTTACCTCAAGGGACTACGCTCGCTTCGGGAACCCTGCTTGGAGTACTTTCCATTGCACCACCAGCAGGCACACCGATGGCCAACAATAGCTCTTGCTTCGGCTCGCCGCCGGTCCTCATGCCCAATCGCCATCGAGTCGAAGGACACAGCGACAATCTTCTTTTCCGACCCTCAAACTACCGCGTTGCAGCGCGCCTGTTCATCGAAGGCATGCGCATTGTTCTACCCCGGGCCCTGATCATCTTTGGCCTGGGATTCGCATTGCAGCTCTGTCACGATGGGTACTCCAAGATCGGCGCAGTCAAGACCCTCTCCATGCTACCTCTGATGTACCTCGTTCTGTTCGCTCTACCGGCGTTGTTCTTCACTGCACTTCTGAAGTGGGTGCTGATTGGGCAATACAAACCGGCGGAATGGCCGCTCTGGATTCTCAACGTCTGGCTCAGTGAAGCCGTCACAAGCACCTGGGAGACAATCGCCGAACCATTGCTGGCATCCCTCCTGGTTGGCACGCCCTACCTGGCGTGGTGCTTCCGGCTCATGGGTGCCACTGTCGGTTCCAGAGTCACGCTGCTTTCTAGCGACATTACCGAGTATGACTGCGTTACAATCGGGGACGAAGCGATTGTCAACCAGATGTGTGGCGCTCAGACACACTTGTTTGAGGACCGTGTGATGAAAGTGGGCAGAGTAAGCTTGGGCCGTCGGGCTTGCGCTAAACCTTACTCAATATTGCTGCCAGGAAGCAGCCTCGAAGACGAAGCCCAGCTTGGCTGCTTGTCACTCTTGATGAAAGGCGAGAATCTGCCTGAGCGCACGGCTTGGGAGGGTGCTCCAGTTGCTCCACGCAAGAGCAGGACGAAGGCGATTTAGCAACTGGCAGCCATTCATCACAAACAAGCAATATGATCGCATGACTGGGCTTAAATAGGGAATCGGAGGTCGAGCTGCAAATGAAGACGAGACTACTGGGGTATGCCATGATTCTAGCCAATCTGAGCTTCAATCAGAGCTTGTTGTGAGTTACAGTGTCAGCTTTGTTTGCAAAATCAGATCCAATTCACTGCCATCACACGAGATCGTGCTCGCTGCTGCACCGGTGCGGAGTGAATAAATACTTCTTCCATTCCACAATACACCTTAGCCTCTCTACCTACATCAGCAGCTTCTCTTTAATCACAAACCCACCAAGCTCACACACCTTAACACCAAATACCCCCACATCTTCTCACATACACAACATCAACAAAGCACTATCCGCCAAAATGGCTGAGTCCTGCATCAACGGATCCCAAGCTCCGAGAGAAGTTGCTTCTTCCAAAGCTGCAGTATCTGTCGATGGAGGCGACAACTGTGAGTCGGACGGGTGGCGTAAGGATGAGCTCCTCGTGAGCGCTGAAGAGGTCGAGCGGTTGCTCAAGTTCCTCAAGAAGGAGGCTGAGGCCAGCACCCGAGACTTCAAGCAGGTCGTGGATGAGGAGATGGCGAAGGTGAAGGATCAAACTGGGACCGGCATTCAAGAGGCGATCAACCTGGCCTTCGTAAACTTCGCTCTCAGCCTCACCGAAAAGGTCCAGCTAGCCTCTGATGCGATCCCAAGAAAGCCGGCTAGGAGACCTCGAGCCGGAACAGCCACATATCACAACACCACCACAGAGCCAACCCCTAAAACTGGAACCGCAATGACCGCCACTCCGAGCAAGCCGGCCGAGAAGAACAAATCCGCGAGAAAACGCAAATCTGAAGAGGAAACCAAGCCAGACGATCACGCAGCAGGAAGAGATGAAGAGGTTATTGCATGCACGGATGTCCTGGACGGATACGAAGATACGGAGCCCCTCGATCTAGGAATTCCGCTCAAGAAGCGCATGAAGTTGCAGCGAACAGCAGCCACCATACCCGACCTCGCAAAGGCTCCACTAGAGCACAAGAAAGCGCTAGATTCTCTGACCCAAACTCCTAAACGTAAATGGAAAAAGGATCTTGACGATGCCGCACTCAAAACCCAAGATGCGCGCCTGAAGACCGAGTTCAAGCAGATGTATCCGGATTTCCCTGGCTGGCAAGAGGTCTGGACAGCGTTCAACCAAGGCACTGTGGATTTCGATCTCGACAACAAGGCAGTGGCTTGGTGCATAGCGCTTGGGTGGCTTGCCACGTGGGCTCATGTAGCCACGGACTCGCCGGAGCCTGCGGCGTTGAAGCGGTTCCAGAAGGCCCGTCTCGAAGGTGGCCCAGGCTGCACTGTGGAGAATACCGGAGAGTATTTACTTTGGCTCTCACCACTTCATGGACCTGACGAACAAGGTGTTGATGTTGCTATTATAAGCGAGTCTTATATCGATATGATGAAGAAGGGCACTACCGAAACGAAATTTCTCGACTGGACTCTACGCCACCCTGACGAGATCAACGATGATCATCTGGACCGCTTCGCAGCCATCGTAGCAAAGTATATCATGTCGCCACTGCACCAAGGAGAAGACAACACTGCAGAACCAGCAGCTCCTGCTGAACCAGTAGCTTCCGCGGGACCGGTAAAGCCAGCAACTGAAAGTCTCTATGATGGAGATAGCGTGTTTGACGAGAACGCTGGGGAACAGTGAGCAGGCGGTGGTCAGGCGATAAATTAAGCGCATTGTTATGGAGGATATCACGGGAGACATGGAGATTCTGGATTCGGTGTTTCCAGATTCTGCAAGGTCTTCTTAACTGACGACTGAGTCAGGTAGCACAGACTTACAACGGATATTGATGATCAGGTTCTGCAGGAGAACTAGTCAGTTAGGTTAAAGGCTGAGGGGATAGCTATTGAGCTCATGTGTGTTACGTGTCATTGCATGGCTATGAACACGTCTGTCTGTGATGTCGTTAAGCTAAACCTCTCTGTTTGAGGCATCATCGTCTTCTCTGCGCATGTTTCGCATCTACTCATGAAGTCGTCACGCCACTGTGCTTCATCCTTGCTGACGAAGTCTTGCCGTCTCATCTTCGCACACTCCGCTTTGAGATCTTCTTGACAGCATCCAGCAGCCAGCCAGCCTCTTTGAGGCGGTTTTTGGTGACCTTGCTCAGTTCCTTGGTATTGACGTTGTCGAAGAAAGCCTCAGCAGCAGGAACAAGTAAGTTAAGCCATGGATCATATCGCGATTGTCCTTGAATTCAAGCCCAAGACGAGCTGTGGCGCTTTGAAGTTTCTGACACAGGCTCTCCACTTGTGCAGTGTCGTCTTCACTGACAGCTGTGTCGCCTGGCTGCTTGGAAAGAGGCGAAGCAATGTAGGGATGTGGTTTTTTGGCGGCAAAATTGTAGCCTTTCTTAATCAGCTCGTGCTTTGCTTCATCGCCAAAAACACTGCTAGCGAAAAAGTTGACTGGCTGGTCATGAGATAAGTTAGGGATTTGCAGCAGTCTGAATTTGTAACTATAGCGGTCTGTTTTCACAAGGCTGTCAGAGGCATTTTTGCATGAGCTGAGACCTGACTTGCTGTTCTTGAATGCAATAGACAGGAGTTTGACATCAGTGTCTTCATGTTGTCAGTATTTTTTGATCTACCAAAGAACTTTTTGGATGCAGCATTGGCATGGCTGATATGGCTGACAGTTGAAGTGGACTAAGTTAGTTATTTAAGAGTAAGGTAAGTTAGACTACTAAATTTGACCTCACTCATGTTAAATAACTTATATAAAAAACTATAATGTTAGCTTGAGTTCATTGAAGCTTGAACAATATTGAGTGAAGCTAGTTGACTTGTCCTTAACTTAACACTACCTCTGCTGCTCTGAAAGTCGTTCGCGATGGCATTGTCTATCTTCTCTTCACTAACTTATCATTTCACCACACGATTATTCATTCAAACATGGTCGAATACAGCTAACCAGATGGCCAAATCCACTGTTGACCAGGTTTTGGAAAGAGCTGCAAAATCATTCAATGAGTTAGTTACAGACTTGTTGATAAATTACCTCATCCTGAGATTAAAAGTCGAATTCAAGGCATGAAAGTTGGTACTGCTGCAAAATTTATGGATTACATATTACAATACCAGGCGAAGAAATCTTAAAGTAGTAGAGGTAAGTGATATCCAGTTAATCCTTTTAGCAATCAATAAGTTATCTGTTACCTTTTTAGCCTTCTACTAGAAAGTCTTGTCCTTATCTTCTTAAGCTCGCTTCTATCTCTTTCATTAATAGATGAAATGACTCTACCCTCTATTTTGATAACTATACTTACTTCTTTTGATGTCATAGTCCCTATATACTACTCATACCTCTCTTATTTCTTAACGTCTCCGACGGTGAAGCGAGATCTACGGTGAAGCGAGAGGTGAAATTTGACCTTACTTACAAATGACATCATAAGTCCACGAGTATTGCTTCGATTGATTAAGCTAGCTCTTCCTCACTCTCTGTATCTACTACGTCCTCTTCACTTGGAGTTGGAGATTGACGTCGTTTTGACCTTTTCGACTTTTTTGCCTTAGTCTTCCTTTCTGCTTTTTCGACAGCCTTAACTATCTCTTCACTTGAGAGAACGATCTTTTGATCGATTGCTACGCGCTTACCTGTCGTTTGGACTTTACGTACTACTAATAGCCTACGTGCCTCTTTTAGTTTACGTTCTAGGATAGAAACGCGTAACTTCGCCTTTTCAAGTTTAAGGTTAGACCTTAAAATGAATCTCTTTACCGACAGCGATATTATAGTCAAATCAACGATCCGATTAATTAACGCTCGTTAGTACGATAAGTTGATACCTCGAGGTGGCTGGGATAAAAAGATTTGAGTGTTTTCGAAGTCTATAGGAGTCGCAATCCGAGATTGCGTTTAAGGGGGGGAGGGGGGAGGGGGGGGGGGGGGGGGGGGGGGTGCGGCGGGGGGGGGGGGGGTGGGGGGGGGGGGGGGGGGGGGGGGGGGG